>JAOXYD010000007.1:3967877-3980639 GCA_028565735.1 Pinacopodium congolense
TAATATAATTATTTAATTATATAAAGTTATTATGTTATGAGGTATATTAGGAAATAGATGCAAATGAATTTTCAATTCTAGATCTATTCCAAATATGATTATGAGTAATTCAATTGAATTCTATGTTTTAAATGATAACTATCCAAACAAGATAATTCATTTGCAAATGAATTCTAAATTCTACATTCATTTGTTCCAAACAGGGGGTAAAGCTCTGTTTTCTTAAAGATTGAAATGAAAGGAAGCATGGAACTCAAAATAATTAATTCACATCTTTTCTGCATAAACAACAGGCCACAAAGCCTAGTGGTCTAACAGAGAGAGAGAGCTTTATAAACTTCTCCACTAAATTTGAAGTATAACTTCTATGCTTTCTGATATACCAGAAAGGAAGTAGAAACAGCAGCATAAAGAAATCAACATGAAGATGAGATGAGATTGAATGGTAAAAGACAGTTCAAGTTTTATATTGCTAATCATTCATGTATTGTTTTCAGTCAATCCAACGCAATCGAAATTATAATCGAGTTCAAGATTGATATGCTATAACTTGGCTCCATATATGTGAAGCACACATGCGTGTTCACTGCTGAAAGACTATAATATCTGAAAAAATGGCATGATACAGTTGAAGAAACCGGATGGAGATGCATAACCATCAAAGAAAAGCAAGAAGCAAAAACTTAACAGTCTAACAAATAAAAATACTTATCTACGTTTTAGAGTATCTCATATCAAAGAAGCAAACACAAAAAGAGGATTTCACGAGAATTAGTCCAAGCCTGTGTACAGCTCTATAACTCGAAAGTACCTAAATGAAGTGATCAAAGAAAGTTGCAATCTTCGTTTTGTTTCCTAAAGAACTAGTCAAACTTATCCTTCGGTGAATCAGACAGATTTCAACCCTAAAAATAAAAAAGCAGCCCATGCCAACTTCCTGCAATGAACTATCTACACTTGCTATCCTCGTCCATAAGATCATTTCTGCTTGAGGTCATTCGTGTCTGAATCTGAAAAGACATAATATCCACTGAAAGTACATGAAAAAAACTTTGTCCTCCTAATTGCAATGAAATTCCAAGCTACAGAAGCTATATGCAATACATGAAGTATGGATTCTATACCAAAAACTATAACTAAACCAGATTCCAATTCAACCAGCATGGAAACCATCATTAAGAAGTCAATTGACAATGGAAATACAATTAAAGAAATCTGCCAACATCAGAAATCAATATCCTTCTTACTCTTCAGTACTTCCTGAATTCTCAGATCTTGTACTTCTGCAATACATATGTATCGCAATTCAGTAAGGTTTCAAATTATGGGTTATACGTACGCGGCAGATCAGACGCTATTATGTTATGGTAAACCTAAATGGGAGCAAGGTCGGCATTGCAAGATTGCAGTTTATGCTAACAGGGCCACAATGGAGTCATGACAAAATATAGTTAAATAACTAGGACGAAGCGATCCTCAAAACTGCCAAAAGGTATTGAGGGATTGTAGTCGATAATGGTTGGGAACTGTTCCCAATTTGAAGCCCTTGGTCAGAAATTATTTCAGGAATGTCAACTAATCAAATGGCAATAAGTGCATGAATTATGACGAGAATCAATCAAAATCCAAAGAGCCTATTGAAGAAGAAGCCAAAGCTTACAAGCTTTTTAGCATTCGATAACCAAAATACTACCTATCGGCGCTATAATTAACTTCCTTTCAAAGTCCAGTTCTAGAAAGAAGTTAGTACCAAACAATAAAGAACAAATATCCATCAATTAGTCAGTCTTCATCGAGTCCCTCAAATGCCCATTCATTCTCCTGACGCAATCTGGCTTCCTCCTCGGGCGTAAAATCGTTTTGGATCCCAAAGAAATTCCTAACATACTCCACACTCTTGTTCTTGATCCGATCAGCAACTTCCTGGCTAAGCACCTCCAGCAAATCCTTAACGTTCAAGTAATTGGCCACCGTTATCATCTCCTTCAGCTCCTCGTTGCTGTGACTTTTCACGAAATCGGTGCTGAAAGCATCTCTCTCCTCCTCCGGCTTCATCTCCTGGCGATACTGAACTTGCTTTGTGCAGTACTCGAGTACATGAGAAAGCGGCTCTGCCACCACGTTTGGCAGCGGAACCACCAGGTTGTCTTCCCACGATCCCGTTTCGTTATCTTCATAGAACGCTTTCACCGCCCCGAATTCCATTGCCACAGAAGATTCCACCCGGAAGATCTCGCCATCAGCCGTCTTCAGGCTGATAACTTTCGGGTAGGAGGAGGTGGTTTGGGTGACTGAAGGGCTGGGGGTTTCCGGAACGCTGGACGTAATCGACATTGTCACTCTTGAGAAAGGAGCGAAACTCTTAAAAAAGTTTTTAGCGACGAGGAAGGCAAGTACCATTTTCCTCTTAAAACCCTTTTTTTTTTCCGAGTAAAATAGTTAATTTGCTCTTTTAAAATTTTAAAAAATACTAATTTATTTTTAAAATTTTAGGGTTTAAGTTTAAAGATTTTAGGGTTAATATTTTTAAATTTTTAAAATTTTATAAATAAACTAATAATTAACTTTAACACTTAGAGCATGTTTAGTTGAAATGTTGGTTATAGTTTTTAGTTGTAATTATTATATTTATATATTAATTTTTGTGTATTTTTTGAGTTTCTGTGATATTTTTTCAGTTTTTGTACTGTATTAGTATGTTATTTTTATGGATTTTTATATTATTTTTCGGTTTCTATGTTTAGAAAAATAAGAAATGAAAATTTAAAAAAAACCTAACTAATTCAATCTTTTAAATAAACAACTTTCACATTATACAGGGAGCTCAAAGGTTGTTTTTCTCTTTTTCCTTTAAATCTTTCCTCAATTTCAATATTTTATTAGTGATCAACATTTGATTTTAATTAACTTTGTAGCATAAAAATGAGCTCTTTTAACTAATTAAAAATATAATTGAATTTTTATTATTTTATTGGCCAATATATGATAGTGACGTATTAAATAATAAAAATGAATATGAGTTAGAAATTCTAAATTATACTTTTGACACTTTAAATTCGAACTTAGACTATGTGGAACAGATTAATTATGTTGAATTCCATTAAATTTAAATCACATAATTGAAATGAATAGTTTTTATATTTTTAATATAAAAATTTAGAATTAAAAATAAATGTTACAAAATTTTGTGAAATTTATTTATTCTAAACAGGTTTTTTAGTGTAAATTAAGATTTTTAAAAATTTTAAACGCTTAAGAAATATGTTGCCTTAGATGAACAAGGATAAGTCAGGAAAAGATTATTCAAGATGAGATATACTGTGATTAAAGATGATCGAGGGATGATGTTTCAACTAGTTGAGAAGTTTAAATTCACTTAAGAAATGTTAATAAAATTTTAAGAGTAAGTTGAAAAAGTATCAAAGCGATAGAGTATTGAGTATCGAAGGAGCATCATAGGACCTAATAATGTTTGAAAGGGGCATTTAACTCCTTGGTAGGCTAATTGATCTTGTCAATCAAGTGTAATTGATTAAATAGATCAGTCTAAATCAAATGACTTAATGATGTAAGATAGATCAACTAGATGAATTGGCTAATCAAACAATAATAGAATTATGTTATAATAACTATATTGCTCTAAATGAAAGGGAGTGATCCTAACTATTGAACCAAGGAGGGTTCTAATATATATTTTAATCATAACAAAATATAATTACTAGTAGTCTTTTTTTTTTAATGATTTAAAAGAGTGTAATATTTGTTCAAGGTCATGCACTAATGGAGTTAGGAGAAATCTCATAAGACCATATAAAAAAGTGGGAGATCAAAATTTCAAATCTATTCAAGTGAAGGATAAAGTCAAATCAAGAAAGATTTCAGTTCAAACCAAAACAGAAGGATGCTTAATATTTTAAGCATTCATCATGCATAAGATTTTAGTTTTTAATTTAATGCCTAAACCTTTTCGATTATCAAAAGAAACTTAAGGGATCGTTTGATATCACTTATGTTTTTTTTTAATTTTAGTTTTTAGTTTTTAGTTTTTTGTCAAAAAATTATAAATTTGTTCAGTTAAGATGTGTAATAAAAATTGACAAAAATTATTTGGTTTAAATTTATAATTAAAAAACTAAAAATAAAAACATGTTTGGTTATGTCATTCTATTCTTCCTATTTTGTTAACCTATTTTCAAAGTAGAGAGAAATACATTTTTGTTACATCTCTAATTCTATTTATATTTTTCTATTCTTGTAAGTAAAAAACAAAATAGAATATTACTAAACAAGTTTTCTCTCTTAGTGCATATGTTTTTTAAAATAAAAACAAAAAAACCTTAAATTATATCTAACAATCCCTAAGGTTTTTATTTAAAAAAAAACCTTCTCAACCTTTAAAATATTTTGAAGAATATTTTAAGATGTGTTTAATTCTAACTTTAACAAAATAATGGGTTTAATAAATTGAAAAATTTAGAAAAAAATCCTTGGAAATATGTTTTTAGGTTGCTCAATCAATATATAAATGTAATCGATCAATGCTTATTGAAACACGTAAAAATTTATAAAACAGGTTTGTATTGACATATTAATTGATTAGTGTAACATGTTGGTCAATCAGTATATTGGTGTAGACAATGGCTTGAAACACATCATTTTTTATATAATGAGTTTATGTTATGATATTCATTAACTAATGTATTAGAATGTTTGACTAATACCACTATTACTAGTCATTATAATGATTAGTTTTTGTTTATAATGACATTTTAAATCTACCATAGGTATAAATACATGGTATTTAAGTTATTAGAAGTTTTTATAACAACTAGGTGTTATAAAAATACACTTAAAAGAGTTTCTCAAGCATCATTATTTGATTTTAAGTTATTTGAGTCTAAAGCATTAATCTGAGCAAGCAAAAATCATTTAAGTTATAAATTTCATTTAGGATTTGATTTGTCTTATATTTGATTGACTCAAGCAGGCTTATTCACCTTCTTAAAAGATTATACAGGGGGTTACTTTTTACCTAAGTTAATCAAGCTTACTAAAAGGAGGTTCTTTTGCACTTAGTTGAAAGAAGAATTTACTGAAATTAAAAAAGAGAATTGGAGAGTGTATGTAAGCAAGGATTGTTTGTAGACCTATTATAAAATTGGTTTGCAACTTTTATTTCCTAAATTTTTTACATTAAATTAATCTTAAAGTAAATAGGCATTCTATATCATCATTGTAATAGAATGTTTTTAAGCTGCATTTCTAAAGAGAAAAAATTTATTTAATTCACTAATATCCAATCCACTCCTCATTCCTCTTATATGTCATTAAGGATCAATAAGTGGTACTAAAGTACTTAAGAAAAGATCATAATGGTATATTTAGGTACATTAACTTTATTAATCTAATAGGGTCAAAATATTAGTGGAGCTCATTTCTTTGATAGAAATAATTATTTCTATTAAAAAACTAGGATAAAGTTTTTCTTAATAGATAAAAGTGTTGATTTGTGAAAAATCATCTCCAATAAGCCATTCATTCCCATTAAAGTTATAGGTTGTTGGCCATATACAAAACCTATAGAGGGGTGAATTAGGTGACTTCATATTTTTTAAAATATTTACCTTCTTAAAAAATTCACCTCTTAATGCAATGCTAAACATGTAACAATATTGTTAGCCGTAATGGCATCTACGGGAAAGGGGATGAATTAGATATTTTAAAAATTCTCAATTTAATACCAAAACTAATTTTGCAATATATGCAATTCCTAAACTATAATTCAACCTAAATATGATATGTTCATGTCAAATGCTCATAAAATAGATACAAAATAAATGCAAAAATATTAGAAATAAAGAAAGAGAGAGGCGGCATAAGTGATTTTTGTTATAGTTCGACAATACTCCTTATTATTTACATCCACTCTTTAACAGTGTTGTTAGAAATTTTACTGTCTATCAAAATTTTATAAATCTTCTTTAGGAGAAAAAGAACCCCTTACAAATTCTCAATCTTTCTTTGGAGAAGGTGAAAAGTAACTTTATACAAATCATCATTAAAGGTAAAAAGGAACCTTTCAATTGAATCTCAATCATAGCATTCATAAAATTCATTTTACATAAAGATATACATCTCAAAAGTATTTCACATAAAAATCAAATAATCACAAGGCCTACAAGCTTATCAAAATGAATGATATGAATCAAAACCTTCTTAAAAGCTTGGTAAACAAATCATAAACCAAAATTTATTATATTGAGAATATAAAAACCAAAGTTTTACTCATAATCACCAAATAAACATGATAAAAACTTAACAAGAATCTATGAAAACTTCTTTGATTTCTCTTGTACTTAAAACTATCATAAAAAACCTCATCAAATTATTCAAAAAACTTTAATTCATGTATTTTTAGTGATTCTAAACTCAAAATTCTAATGAAATACAAAACTAGTCATTACTCTTAATTAAAAAGATGTTAGACTATAATAACTAATAGTTACAGTGTTTGTTAGGAATCATAATAGCACACCATAATGTCACTATTATTGACCATATTTATGATATAAAAGTAGTTGTTACTCTTAATTAAAAAGATAAAAAGATTTTAGACTCTAATAACTAACAGTTACAACGTTTGTTAACAATCATAGTAGCGCACCACAACGGCACTATTATTGACCATCATTATGACTTTATATAAACATTGGATTATAACAGTATCATATATATTATCATTATAAACCACCATTTGGCTATTAGAAAAATAACATAACTACTACTAACCACCATTCAGTTATTAAAAAGACAATATGACCATAGCAATGTCGTTGAGCCTACCATTATAAGGTGTTGTTATTCTTCTTTAAAATTATTTAAAAACTTAATCAAAACATATTCAAACACCCAAAACTTCACTCATCTAAGTTTAAAAAGTTTCCTAATGTAATTTTTTTGTTAAAAATTTCATTTAAAATTTTGAAAAAACTTAAAATGTTTTGATCCATACAATTTTAAGCACATTCTAAAAATTTTCAAGTTAGAATCAATTTTAGACAACTCCTAAACAATTTCAAAGACCATTTCTTTCTCTTTAAAATTAAATCACACAAGTTTCAAATCATCCCCAAAATAATTTTAAACACCAAGATATTTCAGCTAATCTTAAAATCAAAAAGTATCTGGCCTTGTGAAAGTTTAAGCACTTATGAAAACTTTATGCAATATGAATGCAACTTTGACCCCTTAAGGTTATTGAATCTTCAAATAAAACTTACAGTCAAACTTAAACTACCTAAATTAAGTTTTTAAAGCTCCCAAATAGCTTGATCTTGTTTTTTACTCAATTTTTATCTTCAATTCTAAACTTTTCACTTCAAATAATCATCAAATGAACCAATCTTTCAAACAATCCATAATAAAGCAAAGGATTACCAATAATCATGTTTTTTTATCATCAAAATGAAGATTGGCACATCCTTTGGTTTAACTAATATAATTCAATCAATATATTAATAAAATTTGAATTAAAAATGAACTTGTAGAATAAAGAAATAAGAAAGAGAAAGGAAAATAAAATTTATAATGATTCGATACACAACTCATGCCTACTTCCACTTTCTAACTACTTGTTAGAAGTTTCACTAACTCAGTCATCTTTATGGATGAACACCAACCCTTCTACAACTCTCTTCTTCATGTAAAGACCAACTCTTTTACAATTATCTCCTGCACAAGTGAAGACCAATCCCTACATATCAATTTCAGTAAGCCCAATAACATAAATACACTAAAAAATATCATTTTATCAACCAAAGTTCTTAGAAAGGGCTCTCTACAACCTTAAATTGAATGCATAGAAAACACTTTAAGAATACATTAAAAAACCATCTGATTTGATCAACTCAATGCTTTTTCATTTACTTCAACCCATTTAGTTCGATCTAATTCCTAAATACACCTATTGATGGTGCAAAAACCGTCAACTAGTCATTTATTACTATTGATATGGATTAAAGAACATTAAACACACGTTTTTTCGTTGAACATTAGTTGTTGTTCACTAGATTTTCTTCCCAGTGGTTGATTAGCGACCAGTCCAACTACATTGGTCGACCAATCTCAACTAAAACCACCCTCTAGTATATCACTAACCTTATCACTAGTTAATCAACCTTTCCAAAAACTAGTTTTTAACACTTTATTACATCTAAACTACCCCAAAACATATTGAAAAATTTCTTTTCAATAAATATTAACACACATATACTTCAAACTAGTTCCTTAAGAGATTTTGATGTGTTAAAAGTATTATTTAAAAAAATTTCCACATATTTCCTCTTAATTATGTAACTTATATGCAGAATCTCTAAACATGAATGCATATGCATGATTTTAAACCCTTGAATACTTTAGGAAGGCCAAGATAAGACTTATAATAAAATTTACAAGAATAATCCTAATCAATTTTTCTATCTTGGTCTTTGAATCTTCACTTTAACCTTTTTCTTCATGTTTAACTACTTTACACCTACGTCAATCATATCTTTCCAATATAATAACAATAATGAAACCATTAGTATAAGGTTATTTTGTTATCATCAAAACCTAGATGGAATAGTCTTTGGTGTGATGTAGGTGATCAAAAATTTCCTTAACTAAAGGAAGAAAGAGATCCCTAAAAAAAGAAATTAATTTATTGAATAACAAGATTATTCATATTTTATTTTATATATTAGAATGAAATGAATTTAAAAGAGTGTTTATATGTAAAATAGCTTATGAAATTTAGCACATATTAGAAATTACTCATAAGGGAATAAATCAAGCTATAGAAAGTAAAGTAAGTAAGTTAACCCATTAATATGAATTTTTTTTCATTTGAAACATGATGAAAGTTTTGACCCATTAATATGAATTTTTTCTTTTGGAACATGATGAAAGTATCTCTTTCATGTATACTAGACTATTAGCATTCTTAAAAGGTCTATGTCAAACATAGACTAAAGTTGAAATGGTTAAAAGGTTGCCCAGGTCTCTTTCAAAGGCTTAGGAAGTCAGGATGTCATATATATGAAAAGTATTAAATTTGCTACTACTGGATGAACTTATTAAATTTATTATCTTCTACAAAATGAGATTTATTGAAACACAAGGGATAAATAACTCTAAAAAGAAAGCTTTCAAGGCTTTAAAGGAGGAGTCAAATGATGAAGAAGAGACATCAGCAAGTGGAAGTACTAAGGAAGATGCCACTTTTATCATTACAAGATTCAAGAAGATTTCAAAAAGAATGAAGTTCCCAAAGGAAAAGGACTTTACAGAGGATAAGATTGATGCTAAACATAAATCATTTAACATAATTTTCTATGTAGGAAAGTTGCACACAAAAGGTCCTAATATCCTCTCCGTAACATGTTAATATACACTTTCATTCATAATCATTTATGTATCAACATTAATCTAAAAGTAAGGATTACGCTTCTACTTATAATAAGTTTCATATTAAACATAATACCATACCATAAGTTCATGTTCCATATATGCATTAATACAATCAAAGAAACATGTCTTATACATAGAACAATCATAAGTCCTATCACTATCTAGAGAGAGCCTTTAATTTTTACAATATCTAACAGAGAGCTTTCCACCACTCATACGTATAATGAATAACTAGAAATACACCTAAATATAATAGACATAAATGTCACTATCTTGGTGCTAATTTACACTACTAATATAATATAATATGTCATTTTTATAATGATTGTAGACATATTAATAATTTTTGTTTCATGAATCAAAGATTGCTAAATAAATCCTTAAGAAAAACAAAGATTAATGATTAAGGACCCAAGTACATTTGAGTACTTAAACCAAATTAAATACTTTATTTTATATGTATTTAAGAAAAAGAGAAAATAATATATGGATAGCAGATACTCTAGACACTTGATTAATAATGCATCCGAAGTTATAGCTCTTAAAGAAAAAGATGGTGTATTCATTACATTAGGAGATAAATTCAAAGATAAGATAATTAACATAGGCAAAGTTAGTAAGGAAGATCATACTATAACTAATAGTGGAGTTTTAGTTAATGGATTAAAACATAATTTAAAAAGTGTTGAAGCAACTATGTATAAAGATTATAAAATATGTTTTATGGGAAAATCGTGTATTATTTATGGAGTTATTGATAATAGCATTTATACACTTGACCTTAGTGATCTCTCTAACCAAAATATGAATTTTTTTTATATTTATAAGTAAAGATATTTAGATTTGGCATAGGAGGCTTCAACCTGTGAAGATAGATCTAATCACCAAATTCAACTCCAAGCAACTTGTCAATGGGCTTCCTAAAGTTAAGTTTTAGAAGAACTAGCTATGCTTAGCTTGACAAATGGTAAGATAATCCAAAAGCTCATTAAATACTAGAAATTTGGTAAGTTCCACTAGATATATGGTAAATTTTATACTTTTGTCATAATAGATGATTTTAGTACTACCACACGGTCTTATTTTTGCAAGCAAAGATGAATCCTTTAAATATTTTTTAAAGTTTTCTAGGAGATCTCAAATTGAAAAGAAACTCTTAATTGCATCAATTAAGAGTGATCATGGCAAAGAATTTGAGAACAAAAGGTTGAATCCTTTTATGAATATGATGATATCTTTTACATCTTCTTTACTACTAGAAACCCCTAACAAGATGAAGATTTTTATAGAAAAATAGAAGATTTCAAGATATGGCTAAAAAATAATAAAGGAGTATGACCTCTAAAAAAAATTGATATAAGCTCAAAATTGTTTTTACACAAGCCATTGTAATTACATATCACATTTCCAATAATGCTTATATAAGAGCAACTATAAATGAAACTCTATATAAAAATTAATATTGGAAGAAGTTAAAGAATAGTTACTTCAAAGTATTTGGATTTAAATTTTATATTTTGAATACTAAGGATAACTTAGGAAAGTATGATTTCAAAGTAGATGAAGGAATTTTTCTTAGTTATTCTTTAACTAGCAAATGATTTCAAAGTAGATGAAGGAATTTTTCTTGGTTATTATTTAACTAGCAAAGTATATAAAGTGTTTAATAGGAAAAGTCTTATTATTGAAGAATCTATACATATTGTATTTAATGGATCTAACTCTCTTCTTACTATCAAGAAAAGCCTTTAAAATGATGATGTGGATTTATTCAAAGACATGAAGAAATTAGCTATTAAAGAAATAAGAGTGATCACAATGACATACTATTCACCATCTTTTCTCATTTTATACATGTTACTCATGCATTTCACCATAATTCTCTTATTTCTTAGAGTTTCATTATAATTTATGCAATCATTCTTCAAGTTCTCACATGATGTCATCCTTTCTTTTTGATGTTCTCCTTCTCTAGCAAATTCCTGACGATAATACTAACTCTAATGGACTCCTTTGAATAAATTCCACCAACATTAATCTTAGTCCATCCATCTATCCTAAGGGTAAACCCTATTCCTTTTTAAATTTATGAATTTTGGATGTTATGATTTTTTTATAATTATTAATAAATTTTTGTTGATTTTTAGACTATAAACGCATTCAATTTCCCTTAAATATGAGTTTTTTTCCTTATAATTGTTGATAAATTTTAGTTGAATTTATGATTTGTAGACTATATATGGATTTAATTTCCCTTAAAATCATTTTGATTGTTTCACTTTAGATTTATAACATTGTAAGGTTTCAAAATAAAGATTTTTCCAAAATTTTAAAATTTTTCATGATTTCTCATAATTGATGGTTATTTTATTAAACTGAAAGTTGACTTTTAGCTTGTTAAACATCTAGTTGCCCTTGGTCATTGTTAATTTTCACTTAATTTAATCTTTTAACACTTTTTGTTATTAAATTTTAGAAATTTAGAAATTATTGAACATTGTAAATCTTTTGTGAAAACAATAGTTAAATAATGCAATTAACCATATATTTTCAACAATAATTTTGATAAGTTTTATGAATTTAGTCTCAGACAAAAATTGTCAACTTGGGCACAATAATAAAAATGGAATATTTTAGTATTATACCTTTTTTAATCTATTTGAAATTAACTATGGATTAAAGGGACAATTGAACTCTTACTTGATTAATTTCATTGATTTTAATCAATTACACATCAATTTGTGTAATGTTGAACTCTTTAGTTTATACTTATTTTTCATGGTTGAAAGTTCATACATAAAATAGTTTCTTTTCAATTCTTTCTTATTAAGATTGATCATGATTTTGAGTTGGTGGAGTGGGTATATCACTAATTTATTAAAGTGCTTTCCCCTACAGATTCTTCTTTAATCCTTTGTAGATCTTGGTAACCTTACCATTATTCCATTATTAAAAGCTTTCATAGAAATCCATTTTAAAAATCATCAAATTCCATTACTTACTATTCCCATGATTTGAATTTGAGAAAGCTCTTATGTTATGTTTAAAGAGCCTACTAGTGCCTCTCGTCATTTTTATAGTTTTAAGACTCTTGCTAGAGTTAGGAGCATAAAAAGTATAAACTAGGACTTGGAGGAATCATAAGAGAAACTGATTGCGGTTGGCTTAGCTCAAATTATTCTATCTTTCATGCACAATTTAACAATTTAATTCGAGAACAAAATTCGGCAAGCATACAGATCGAATCAAGTAATAAAGTGGAGTATATTTAAGACTCCGAGTATCGATCCCACGAGGAAGTTTATAGGATGTAAG
>JAOXYD010000007.1:3980739-3997461 GCA_028565735.1 Pinacopodium congolense
TCATATTTTGACTCCAATCTTCATGTTTAAGCTCCCTAATGCAAAGTAAACATAATAACATATAAATAGAACATTTAGGCACTAAAATATGGTTAAATTAACATCAAATAACATCCAAGAATACTACAAATTTAACCCTAACAGAAACCTCATATTTTCCAAGTCATAAGGATGAGTCTTTGGCATCTACTCCCATCAAATTACTGATTATAGTACAAATGCCTATTTTATACACTTAGAATGATTCAAGGATTATGACCTTACTCATTACTTACTTGTTAAATCCTATTAAGTGAGTTCCATTAATGTAAAGCTATTTTACTATAATCTTAAACAACACTAATTAGATTAACTACATGTCTTTTTAAAAGTTCCAATAGATGAAAATTAATCTCAATAATGACCTCATTAATGAGATTCTTGTTTCACTATTGCTTACATATTACTCCTATTACAAACGCCTTACAAAATGTTCTATTAGCCTTCATTCAGTTAAAAGAGAGTCTAAACCATCTTTAAGATAAATGATAGGGAAGAAGTCATGAAATTCTAAAGATGTTCTTATTTTAAAGTCATTCGTCATTTCCACCATCTCTTTATCAAATATAACTTTTTTTTATTTTTTGTCATAATGACCTTTGGTTTCTTTCACCACTTTAATGTTGGGTGATAATATTCATCTTAGTAATTTTATTTTATATAATATGATTTATTTCACCAAAGTAAAGAACAAGAACCAAGACATCCCCTTCTTTTAGTTTTCTAGCATTTCAATGCACCATCATCAACAAATTAGTTTGACTTTAATTACTTATTTAATTTTTCAACTATAAATTGCATGGGTAATCACATGAATGATGGTGAAATGACTAGAGCCCATTAGAGATAGCAAGGTCTTGTACCTTCATATAAGAATCCTACATATGGCATCAGGGATGATGTAATAATCATGAGTTATACTACTGACTTGCCCATAAATGATGAGCTACATCTTCTAGTTAATGTTATAGCTCTACATTAACATTTATCTTAGCTACTATTGAGTCTTATATCAATTTACTTTAAGGCCAATTTGATTCATATAAAGATCTGCTATGTATTGCCTTAACAATCTGTTCGCATTAATCCATCATTGACTTCCTCCTTTGGATAGTTGATACCTTTTTATTTATCCAATTGTTTTTTTTGGGGGGGGGGGGGGATTAGTGATATTAGATTATTATATGGAAGTGTTGTGGTCTAACTCCACTATAATTCTAATCTAATATAATTCAAGACAAACTAGAGGTGAACACACTCCATCAATAAGTAGTATAAATGGTGAATGCCAAGCATTGTCTCTCTCAAGGATCTAATTAAAAATACTAAGTCAACTAATATTTAATTATTTAGATAACTCCAAACTAATTAATTAACAATAAGTAAGAAACTAATTAAAATAAATAAGCAATTGTCAATCTAAATGTGAGCTAACGATTTAAGAGTTCACTAAAGATAAGGCTACCTAAAGTTTCAAATTAATCAACTAATATAATTAAGTGTTAGACATATTTAAGGTATTCTTCACTTAAACAAGGCACTACCAATGGTCATGAAAATATGTTTTCACTTTTAAACTCAATCTATTTATTTGGTTCATAAATAAATTGGAATAAAAGATATGAAATTCAAGAATTTCAAACCTAAGGTCTTTAAATTTAAAAACCCTCATAAAAAATCCTAGAGTTTGGCCTACTTTTAGATTCAATTATGTTACCTAATTAACTTTCCAATAATGAAAAGCCATGATCATAGATCCCTTAATTATCTGGTAATCTAGTTTTGGGGGCCAATCCAATTACGATTAAATTAAGCACTTAATTAGATAAAAAATTTCCAATCATGAATCATAGCCAATCTATTCTCCTAAACCTAGTTAAAACAATTTAAGTACACACACATATATATATATATATATATATATTAATGAAATCAAAGATATAATAGGAGAACACATATTCATTAATGAAAAGTAAAGAATCAATATAAAAGAAGAAAGAAAGAGTTAAAGAAATACATATGAATTTGGTTCTTCCTAATTGTAATCCTTGAACCCCAATCTACTTTAAATGCTCTTCACAACCATAACTTAATGTAGAGAATGAACAAAATAAATATAAACCCTAATCAAAACAAAAGCCTAAGAATATGAATTAAAACCTCTCACACGGCCCATATCTCTCTCTATTGCTTCCTCTTTTTTTATGTTGCCTCCTCTTCTTTTTATAGTATTGTATGTCTCCTAGAGTTGTAAGGGAACCTTAATTACCTTAATATGTTTCTTGAAGCATTTGAGTCATTCTTGGTCTAATAATGTTTAATTCTCGTATTTTTATATGCATAATAATCCTTGAACTTAAATATAACGTTGCCATTAAAGTGGGTCATTATTCTCATTTTTTTCGTCACTTTTTCCCCTTTTTTAAAGTATAACGGCAATTTCAATAAGATATAAAAGGTGATGTTAATGTAGGACCATTGATGTCTGTTAATGTCCTGCCCTTTTACACAAATTGTCCATTTTTTGCTTTTCACACTTTAATACCTCGAATCGAAATGTACCTAAAATATAACCAAAACAATTTCTTAAAGAGAGCAAATTCACACATTAATAAGTGTAAAAGCATATTAAAATATGGTATAAAAACCTATATAGATTACCCATAACATAGGGGAGTGGTAGTGATTTTAAATGGGTGTATATAGGGAATGGATATTAGATGTTACGTTATCTATATTAGATGTTTCTTTGTCTTTATTAGATGTTTGTTTTATCCTTATGAATTTTCTCTTATTTCTCATTGGTTATGTAATTGATATTAGACTTAATCCTTATTGTGATTTGACATTATAATTGTTCTTTTTTTTATATATTTATTTCCTTGTTAATTATGATTAACTTGATCTTTTGCTCATATATTTTTTAACTAGTTTAAATAACAATGATTTAAAATGTTAATCTTTACAATCTTAATAACTTTCATGATGTATAAATTAAAGAGGAATCATTTCTCCTTATTGTTCTGATATAGAAAATTCATAATTAATAAATTTCATTATTAGTTTTCTAATATCACATGCTTTCTGATAATCAAAAAGGAGAAATAAAAGAGTTTTCAATATGTATTTTGATCGAAACTAAACATAATTACTACCAGCGCTCTATTTGTTTTGATGTCTTAAAAGATAGAAATATGAAGGTTCATATATTATTGGAGTAAAAAGGATACCTTATAAGAATCATAGAGAAAAGTGAGAGATCAAATTTTCAGATCCATTCAAGTGAAGGATAAAATTAAGGCCAATGAATTTAAAGGTTTAAAGAGTTTAAAAATATAATCACAATATTTATTATACTTCTTATTTGGTCATTTTAATACTTTAGATGCTCATCATATATAAATATTCAAATTTTAAACTTAATTTATAAGTCTTTTTCTCATCATATATAAATATTCATATTTTAAACTTAATTTATAAGTTTTTTAGTTATTAAAAAATTAAGCTTTTATTTCAAAGGAAACCTTCTTAGGAAATATATTTAATATAAAATTTTATCCAAATAATGGGTTTAATAATTTGAAAAACTTGTGACAATCTTGAAAACATGTTTTTGAATGCAAAAGTACATTAGTTGACTAAGTAATAGGTGTAGTTGAAATTTATACAATAAGTTTGCATTGACACATTAACTAAATGTAACATATTGTTTAGCTAAAATGTTTGTAGGGTCAACTAATAAGGCTTAAAACACATCATTTTTTACATGATGAGCTTGAATTATGACATTGATCGATATGTTAGTGAACCAATGTACTATAATTGATCGATCAATGTCACTTTAACAAGTTTTTATAATGACTAATTTTGGTTTCTAATGACGTTTTAGAGCTATCATAAGTATAAATACATAATTTTGAGTTATTGGAAGCTTCTACGTTGATGGGTATTACAAAAATACACTTAAAAGATTCTTAAAGCACTTTTAAACATTCATTCTTTGATTTTGAGTTATTTAAGACTTAAAGCCTTGATTTGAGCTAGCAAAAATCATTCTAGATATAAGTTTATTTGCTTGTTTTTATTTTGTTTGATTAATGCAAGATTTTAAAAAGTTTTTCTTTATCTAGGATAAGTAAGATTATTATAAGGATGTTCTATTTCACTTATTTGAAAGAAGACTGAATTCTAAAAGTGATTTGGAGAGTTAATATAGGTAATGATTGTTTACCTAGTATTTATATTTTTCTTATTTGTACAATTAATTTTAAATTAAATGGCATTCTACATCATTATCATTTTATTACTTTTTACATCATTACTATTTTAGAACTTTCTTAAACTGCTTTTTTAAGCAGCAAAAACCCAATTAATTTATTAACACTCAATTCATTTTCTTTTTGAGTGTTATTAGGACCAATAGTGACAACTAGGATAATGAAAAAAAATCTCAAAAGTAATAAAAAAGAACATCTACTACACAAAATCAAGAACTATTTGTATTACAATTAGGGAAAAACTAATACAATATGAAAGAGGGTTTTGCATAGATGTGCATTTTTACGCAACTCGAGAACTGTGTAAAGTGTGACAGTTTGGTGTGTTTAGAGTTTTATAATATTTGAATTTTATATGGTTTGTCTTCCCCCCAAAAAAAGAAAAAGGTTGTACCATTTTACTTTTCACCTAATGTTTCGAATTCTCTTTCATACCGGTTGATACCGTTCGGTACGTACTATATCGTGTCGATTGATATTGGTCAGTACATGCCATATCTGTCAAAAAAACAAAACGAAACTTACCTGTTTCAATAAAAAATTTTAAAATTTTAAATATATTTTTTAAAAAAGAAAAATTTTATATTTTAACATTTTTTAAGTTTAAAATTAAGTTAAAAACTATATAATATAATATATTTATAGACTATTTTATAAATTTTATAAAATTTAAGAATTAATTTATAATTTTAAAAAATTATCTGAAATAGTACTGGTATTGATCGGTACCGGTACAATACTATTTTAAAGATGAATCCGATACCGGTACCGGTACGATATTCAAAACGTTGTTTTCATCGATAAAAAAAGAAGGTTAGTGAATTCAAAATTTTTAAAAGTTGATTGAAAAATATACTTAAACCAACGAAGGCCAAAGCTACTATAAATTTCAGTATTAGTCTCTTTTTCAAACCGTTTATAAGTATTTATTGCTCATATATGATTTTTTTGATTTACATTGCATTATCTATGTAATTAGGTTGGTTGTGTTTACTAAAGTGTATTTGGTATAATGACTGAATACTCAAAATTGCAGCATTATTTGATGGAAGAGATTAAGAATATTTTGATAATTTTTATATTGCCACCATTAATTTAATAACCCCCACGTACCCGTAGCATGAATTGTTATATTGTATTTATATAAATTCATACTTATTTTCAAAGTGCATCAATTATTTATTGTGTATCTCTCAAATTTTTTATACAGTTTTAAGGAAGTACTTTAAAATTAGAGTCGCCCAATTTGACTCCTTTGAGGTGCCTTTAAAACAATAGGTATTACTCTGCTTAAAACATCATTCATAAAGTGTGCAAGGAATAAAACAAAAAAAGACTAAAAATAAATAAATTCTTGAAGCCTCCTCCTTGAAACTTTTAAGTTGCATAGTTAATGAGGAAGCAATAAGGAATTTTCCTTATTTTTATGAATCTCAAACAATTGTTTATTTGTGAGCCGATGCTCTTTACACTCGATTGTTTAGGCCTTAGGGCAATTCTTGCAACCGGTCTATTTGTAATAAACTCAACTAATTTAGTTCCAATATAAGATTTTAAATGATAATTACTTATTACGTTAGTATTCAGAGCAAGTTAAATAGAAGACTAATATCTTATGAAAAGGAACTTCAAAAAGAAAAAGAGTCACTTGTGTAACAAGTGCAATAGAATTTGGTAGATATTCCAGTAAAAGCTCACCATTTATCACTTGTAGATATAAAGACTAAAGTAAAACCGAAAGCATAAATATTATTGAGTTTTTTTTAATAATATGAAATCAATAAATTAAATATCGTACCGGTATCGGTATTAGATTAACTTTAAAAACGATACTATATCGGTCCTATTTTGAATAATTTTTTAAAATTATAAATTAATTCATGAATTTTATAAAATTTATAAAATAATTTATAAATATATTATATTATGTAATTTTTAATTTAACTTTAAACTTACAAAAATTAAAATACAAAATTTTTCGATAAAATTTTTTTTAAAATTTTTTTTTTTCAATACTAATCCATATCTATTGATATTAATCAGTATCGACTAATATTTGAATTTGGTATAAAACTGACATATTTTATATCGAATTGTATTCAGTATTATTAGTATCAACTAATGCTAGTACAGTACTAAACATACTATTTAAAATAGATAATAAAGAGTAACAAATCAAATTAAGAATATAAAACGTGACACACGAGCAAGCTCCGTAATAGAAAGAGACAAACTGTGTGACAATTGTTGTAATTGAGTAGCGACGACACAACAACGTCGTAAAGAATGTGGGTTAAGAAGAAAAGCATCAAACTTTTAATAGTTTGGTCCCTAGAAGACTTCAAAGTTCAAACTTTTAGTGTTGTTGATACTATTTCCAGCAAGTATATTAATGTTTATGAAAAATGAAAATAACCGAAATTATTTGGACCACATCCTTGTTCGGTGGACGCTTGGTTCTTTTTGGTGGAAGCAAGGGAAGTAGAGAAAACCCAGGGGGTTGGTTTTATTTTAGTTGAAGGAAAGAAAGATGGAATCGCCGTTCAAGGCAGATGTACTGAAAGGAAAGGTGGCTTTGGTAACAGGAGGTGGATCTGGCATTGGTTTTGAGATTTCTACTCAGTTTGGAAAACATGGTGCCTCGGTTGCTATCATGGGCAGACGCCAGCAAGTGCTTCACTCTGCTGTTTCCTCTCTCCAAAGTCTTGGAATTCCCGTATGATTCGCTTTAATGGGTTTGCTATGCTTTTCGATGTTTCTCTCTTTTCTTATTCATCCACCTATGTTTGCTCGTAGCAGCTTTTGCCTATCTGGGTTCCTTTCTCTTTTTCATGTTCTTTTTAATCGGATCTGATGGGCAGAGTCGGATTAATCTGTCGGCAAATTCTAGTTTTTCTTTTTTGTGGTTTGAGGGAAGCAATTGATATGGCTGGCTTACTCCATTAACACGAAGTTTCACTTGCTAGTGATGTGCCTTAATCCATTGGCCAATTTATATAATGTTTCAAACATTCGGATTATTGTTTATCTCGAAATTGTATTCTCTTTCTGCAGGCTGTTGGCTTTGAAGGGGATGTCCGCAAGCAAGAAGATGCGCAAAGAGTCGTTGAATCAACTTTTAAGCATTTTGGCAGGATAGACATTCTTGTCAATGCTGCTGCTGGCAATTTTCTTGCGTCACCTGAGGATTTGTCACCTAATGGATTTCGAACAGGTTTTGGAACTAATTTTCCGTCATCTGAGGATTGCCTGAAATTGTTTGATGAGATGTGTTGATTTTCGCTCTATGTCCTATGGATCATTGCTTTTGAATGGAAGAGAATAAGTTTCACCTACTTCTTCTGCCTAAATAACATATTTAAACAATTATAAAGGATGTAGAATAGCGAGCTATGATTTTGGTCTTACATTTATCATCGGGTGTGCCTATAGGGCTTCAAGTTTTTATCCTTTTCACGTTTATTGTTCAAGGTTCACTGGACTACCTTACCAGTTGAAGATTGTGTGCTCATGTCTACCTTTTGTATCCTTGTAAAAGCTCTTTTTCATCGATGGCCACGTGAGGGCTTGATCTAATACTATTCTTTGTACTACTACCATAGTTATGGACATCGATTCTGTTGGTACCTTCACAATGTGCCATGAAGCAGTTGAATATCTCAAAAAAGGGGGGCCAGGAAGAAACTTATCTAACGGTGGATTAATTATAAATATTAGTGCAACTTTACACTACACAGCAGCTTGGTATCAAATACATGTCTCTGCAGCAAAGGTCGGTCACATGGTTCGTCAATTGAATTTTATAGCTATGACTTGATTTTTAACTCATTTTACAGTGAAATTTCATTTTTAAACAGGCAGCTGTTGATGCCATTGGTAGAAATTTGGCCCTGGAGTGGGGTACTGATTATGACATTCGAGTAAATGGCATTGCTCCTGGTCCAATTGGTGATACTGCTGGCATGAGTAAACTTGCACCTCAGGAGATCTTCAATAGCGAATCCAGAAACTCCATGCCTCTCTTTAAGCTAGGCGAAAAGTGGGACATTGCTATGGCTGCCCTCTACCTGGCTTCTGATGCAGGTTGGTAACTTGAATTATGTGTCATTTTCTACTAACATCTCTCTAACCCATATAAACTATTTTGAATGAGGGATTAAACATTGGTATTATATCAATAATGATGCCACATTAGCAAGCGTAAGCTTGCAATAAATCTCAAAATGAAGGTCAAATACAAGACTCAAGTTTGACTCAAGAGTTTAGGCCTTGTCTTGTAAATTTTTTATAAGCTTGACATTGAGCTGTGATCGGCTTAGTTTCAGCATGGAGCTAAAAATTTGCTTGGTTTCAGGCTAGCCATGACAGTGGCATGCTTTATAAATGATTAGTGTTAATAAAATGGATATTATAAGCGTTGGGCATGGTGGAATGCTTTTTCTCGTAAAGGAGAAGATAAATTACTGCAAAGTATATTCGAGAAGATTGCTTATATTGGCTCTACTCTCGTAGTAAAGCTTAGATATGGAACTTGAGAGTTTAAAAGCATGAGCATGAGAATGAAGCTGATGTTTTGCAGTTCTCACGCCCCTGGCATAATTCAACAACTAGTGTTTTGGCAATGGTCATCACTTCCAGTTTTGTGGTTTCTTTCTGACAGTTCAATTTTTATTTTGTGTCAAATTGCATGTCTGTTAATTCCATAGATTGCACAGAAATACTATCAGAAAAGTTTTAGAACATAATTTTGTTGGAAATCTAGTTGTTAAAATGTTTCATAATCGTTAAATATGAGCACAATGAGTACAGAAAGGTAAAGACTTCCAAAACATAAAACAAAGCAAGAATCGGATTATAACCAAAAGTTTTATTTGTTGCTGGCCTAACCCGTGCATTAAAATTGTGAAGGCAAGTATGTTAATGGAGCCACAATACCCGTGGATGGAGGACTATGGCTAAGCCGTCCACGCCATTTGCCAAAAGATGCAGTCAAACAGGTTTCGCGAGTGGTGGAAAACAGATCCAGAAATTCACCAGTAGGAGTTCCATCTAGCAAGCTTTAGATGAGCAGAACAATTGTTTTCAAGCGTCCGGTCAGTAAGAAGAATACCTTTTCATGTATGTGAGAAATAAAAGTACTTTTTTTAAAATATATAATTTGGGTAGATAAAATACAAATGACCTTAACCCTCCCTTTATCCTCTGTTTTAAATGTAATATAAGACAAAGCAGAGATTTTATGATTCCCTCTAACGAAAACTACGGGGCATGTTGGAGTTCAACATTTACTAATCACCACTACAGAGGATCTTATTAGACAGAATGCTAACCTCGTTCTTTATGACACTGAACCAACGGGAAAGCAGCCTAAAAAATCTAACAGCACTTGATCAACAGGCAAAAGTTTGAAATTCCTTATAAGTAAAGCATAAAGTACAATTTAAATGCAAACAATTGCATTGATATGTAAGTTAGATCTTAATGGTAGGTAGTAGTGTTTAGGTAAATCTTAACGTTTTAAAACGTTTAAAAAGAATTTTTTAAAACGTTTGAATCAAATTTCAGTTTAGTTTTCTGTTAATTTCTTCGTTAATTGATACGTTAGTTAGGGTTTAATTTAAATATTTTAAAAATATTAGAATTTTTTTAAACGTTTTAGAAATATTAGGATTTATTCTGATTGCTGTCAAATGTCAAACACTTGAGTTTAAATTATATTCTAAATTTTTCTAGTATTAGTTTTATAATAAAATTTTCATCTTTACTTCAAAATTTTTCATTTTATTAAATAACCTCCAAATACAAACATTTGTAAAATAATAATAACTAATCTTGACAAGAGTTTTAACTAATAATGTAAAATATAAAAATATTTTTAAACATAATGAAAAATCATTTAAAAAGTAAATTTTGAATTAAAAAATATGTAATAGTTTTCAAATTATTCGAATTAGTAATAATTAATCTTGACAAGAGTTTTAACTAATAATTTAAAATACAAAAATATTTTTAAAAATAATGAAAATTGATTTTAAAAGTAAATTTTGAATTAAAAAAATATTTAAAAGTTTTCAAATTATCCAAATTAGTAATAACTAATCTTGACAAGAGTTTTAACTAATAATGTAAAATATAAAAATATTTTTAAACATAATGAAAAATGATTTAAAAAGTAAAATTTGAATTAAAAATATTAATAATTCTCTAGTTATCCGAATTATAAAGAACTATTGTTATTATTATTTCACAAATGTTTGTACTTGGAGGTTATTTAATAAAATGAAAAATTGTGAAGTAAAGATGAAATTTTTATTATAAAACTAATATTAGAAAAATTTTGGATATTTGGTGCAATATTAAATATGACATGGCAATTTGTAATTTATTTAGATTGTTAATTTGTAGTTTATTTAAAATACATAATTTATAAACTATTAGTATATTTAATAATTTAAATTAAATATATTGAGATTTGAGAATCTTTTAATTTAATATTTTATTTTATTTTTTGGAAATTTAAAATTATTTAAAATTATAAATAAATTCAAATTAATTAAATTATAAAGAAAAACCTGTATAATAATTAATATTATAGATAAATGATAATAATAATTTTTAAAGTATAAATTTATAATAAACATGGTGGAGGTCGTCATAAGCTACCAAATAATAAAATACCTACTTAAACGTAACTAAGTAGTTAGGGTGAGTTAGGGTCGAATCCTCAGGGAGTTAGGGTATGCTAAAGATATTCTAATGTTGTCTAAAAGGAAAAAGAAAAATAAAATCCCTGAACATAAAGAAATTAAAACTAAACACTAAAGATAATTAAATAAACTAAACCAGTCAAACAAGAAGCGAATAACAAATACGAAAGCTGGGTGGAAAATAAATATGGGATTTTACACTTATAATTGATCTTCGAAACAGATAAGTTCGTCTAAGATGCTAGCCTATAGGTTCGAACAAGCTCTCAAACCCTCAATTCCTCTAAATTTAGATAGGTCCTATACGATAGAAAACTTTCCTCTAACCACGAGACAACTTAGAATAAACTCTCTAGATTTAATGATGAGATAACATTAACAAACTAGGGAACGACTAACTTAAGCCATGATCACAGAATCTTGAACTGTGTAACTTAGAGAATTAGGATCATAGATTAATTAGGTAAGTTTACCTACAAACCCACTTGACCTATTGCCACTTATGGAAATCTTCAAGGACAATTACGCATCATATGGCTCAATCCTAGCAATTGAACTAAGAATTACACTTAGGGTAGCTAATCCTAAACCTTAATCCTTAATTCATGACATTTATGCGGAATCCCAATTTAATCATAACCTAAATCACAAAGCTCATTCAATTCATAGTCAATTCTCATAATTATTCATCTAAAATTTCATCATTAACTTCCAACCCAAGACTAAACTAGCTAAGCATAATTAAAATAATTAAAACAAATATTAAACAAACTAATAACATAATAAAATAAAAATAAAGGTTGAAAAAATAAATAAACAATAGAAAATAACAAACCCAAAGCTAGAAAATTAAGAACAAAACTTAAATTAACAAGAACAAAACATTCTATTAACAAAAAACAATAACTAAGGTTTAACATAGATATTTAAACAAAATACACCAAATAACTAATATGTAAAGAGTAAAACAAGAAATGAAAAGAATAACAACACAAGAAATGGAAAATACAAGCTAAAAGATAAAAATAAACTAAAGACTAAAGAAAGAAAATCAAGAAAATAAGATGGAGAGGAAGAACATGGCAATGGCTCCTAAAACAAAGAAAATGGAACTCTCCCCTCTTTTTAACACATGATGCCGTCTATCTATGTCCCTTTTAGGGTTTGTGCCTTTTTATTTCCTTGTCTTCTAGTGCCTTAGAGTGGACACATGTCATGAGAAGAGAAGCTCCTTCCTTTATGTTTCCTTTGGTCTTACCCGGGTGATAGTTTTAGCTTCTTTTGTCTCTTCCATTGTTTTGTAAATTTTTTTCACCATTGTTTTGTCCTTTTGGTTTGGTTTGATCGAACTCTCTCCAGATATGTGAAGGTTGGATTGCTGGCCTTTGTTTTGTCTTCTTCTCTTAGAGCTTGACTCCATTATTTTGGTGTATGATCATTTTATGGTTACCCGAGAAAAGCTCTTTCTCCATAAACATTTCCAAGCTTCCAAGCCTTATAAGGCTATAGCCTTTGTTTTATTTTTCACCTTGGAATGCATGTTTTTTCTAATTATGGAAGGTGAATATTGCCATGCTTAAGGCTTCTCTACTTTGTAATTTGCATGGTCTCCTTAATGAAAGCCTTTTACTCCCCTTTTGTCAAACCTCTTCTAAACACTCTCTTTTCAATATGTTTTTGTGTTCAATTATAAAATCCACATCCAAACTCAAATAGAACACAAAATAGTTCTTTAAACACAAAAATAAGATTGAATTTGCATTAAAAAGCATATGAAAATATAAGATAATTCAATCCTATCAAAACAATTAAATTATAAAAATAAAATAATTTATTTTTATAATTTATTTAATTAATACTAAAACGTAAAATTTATAAGTTATACTCACCTAAATCTAAAAAATATCCATGTCTTAATCATGCATAGGTAAAACGTATAATTTAAACCTAAACGTTTGCATGGATATGTCAGTCAGACCCTAATGTTTGACAACATTCAGAATAAACTCTAACATTTTTAAAACGTTCAAAAAGAACCCTAGCGTTTATAAAATGTTTAGTTAATGGAGAAATTAATAGAAAACTAGGTCAGGGTTTGATTCAAACGTTTTAGAAACGTTATGGTTCTTTTTGAACGTGTTGGAAATGTTTGGATTTACCCTGAATGCTACCAAACATTAGGGTTTAACTGATATATTCATGCAAATATTTGGGTTTAAATTGTATTTTTTGTCTTCTAAGATAATTACAAAAGTTTTAAAAAACTTGGATCAAGTTTCTTATATTTTTAAAATATAAATAAAATTTTTAATACAACATTAAATTTGAATCTAATAATTGTTTTTTGTAATAAAACTCTTGTGTTTTTCATTATAATTGCATAAAATGGGTGCCTGCAAACTCGCTACGTTTAACATTCGCATTTATGTTAGTTAAATCATGCCTTCAAATTTAGAATTGCTTAAGAACATCATAATTACCTTTCTCTCCGCTTTCTTTTCTATTTCTCTAAATTTTTTGAGAAGCTACTATAAAACCTATTACACTTCAATCCTTTATTCAAATAATAATTAAAGGGAAAGCCTTAAATTTTGCTTTGCTGATGGGTCTTTGTCTGTGTTTCTATCTTTAGGATTGTTAAGTTATTTTGTGTTTATGATATTATAAATATATATAATACTACATTTTTTTATCATCTCCTTTCATCCTCTTTACGATCCCTTGGGTTTTTATTTAACTAGTAAAAGTATGAATAATATCAACTATCAACTAATGTATGAAAGTTTTCAACTTATTATTAAGGAATGATTTGTGGCTACAATTGGGGCTTCTGCATGGGCCCATAGTTTTAAGCTAAATCTTAAAAGTAAAAGATATAATTTGATCCTCAACGTTTCAAACAAGATTTAATTGCCCCTTAAGGTTTTTCATAGTACTACTTCACCCCTTAATGTTTGTAATATGGTTTAATTTAACCCATAACATTTACGAAAGTGTATAATTTACCCCTTAAATTTCATTTTTGTTGACTTTCATAAATCAAACTTATTGCCTATCCACATGGCATTTTGACCTAGATTTTTAGTGTGTCCCTGTTGTTGGTGTGTATTTTTTAATATTAAAAAGTTTTAAAAAACTCAGACCTGACCCTACTGGCATATCCGACCCGTATTGCCCCGACCTGACCCGCTTAACAACCCTCCTTACCCCGACCTAACACCACGACCCGCTGATCCGCCTTAGCCCTGACTCGATCTTACTCCCCTACCCAAAACAGCTTCCTCTCTGGTGTGTGCCTCTCAGTGGCTCCATCTCTGGCGTGTACCTCCGTCCTCGGCAAGTGGTTGCATCTCCAACGACAGTAACATAGCAACCTGACGCACCTCATAACTCACAACACCCGAAAATTAAAGATACTTATGAGAGGGTGAAACCATCGATGAAGAAGAAGGGGAAAAGCAACGGACAAAAAATGTAAAAACTTGGTTTGCGTAAATTAAAATTTTAATTAAAGTTTAACTTATTTTGGTTTTTTCATTTCTGTGTCAATGCTTGGTGTCTGTATGTTGCTTCTACTTTTGCAAATTTAATAGTAACAAGTCTTGAAAATCATTATAACCTTATTTCATTTAACACCCCACTAATTTTTTAGGGATGTTGAATATCTATGGAAGGGTAATTGTGAGGTTTCGTGCCCTGCACTTTGCACCATGCTAGATTTTCATGTTATATGATCAGATTTTATAGGTCAGCAAATGGATAAAGTTTATAATTAACATTTGTATCTGCTTGGAACTCAGCTTACATGGTGAAAGCTCAAGCCTTTTTTGTTCAAATGGGAGGGGAAACGTATTAGTTTAATGTGCTTTTAGCTATATCTACCTGGACAATGGAGCAATAATTTCAATGTTTATAAAAGAAATATTTTTATCCTATGCTTATCAATTTAACAGAAACATTATAATTGTACTAACATTTCTTGAAGTCAGAAAGCATTAAAAGAGAATGTAGATTCAAATTTTTTCTATTTTTCATTGCAAGTATGCAACATAAATAGACCACCTTTATGAAATTAATTTATTTTATTTATGTAGTAGAATAGTTAATGATGAGCGGAGACTCATATTTTATTTTATAAATTCAGGTTATTCTAGATTTAAGCTTATAATGCACAAATTTTAGAGAATAATAATTATAATTTGAATTAAATTTTCAATTTAAGTGGATTGATATATATTTTATTTTCTTAGCAGTATGGCAGTAGATGAAACAGTTGAATCTACACCTATGTTAATATGGCACGAGGCGTGACATATGGCTAATACAGTTCATGAGAATGATGAACGTGTTGGAATTTGGGTTTGATAAAACTTTAAGAGAGGAGTATGATAAAGCTATGGGAGCTAAGCATGATGAAGAAGTGGGAGATGGTAATGCGAATCAATATGAAGTTAATGAAGGAAATGTACAGATAAAGATTATGGATGATAATGGCTCGGATTTTGATATTAGTGTTGTTTTAGATCATAGTATACTGTATATTGACTCCTCGGATGTTGGGAGCGTTTTAGAGAGTGATGAATATCCCAAAAATGAAGAATCTAATGCAACTTTGAGGTGACCTAGTGAAGGTCGAAGGGATGTTGTTGGTGTTATGCCTACATAATGGTTATTAAGTATGGTTTTCGATAGTGCAGTTCAATTTAAAGAGGCAGTTGTTGACTATTTAGCTGAAACATCGTATGATTTGAGATTTAAAAGGAATGAAGCAAAAAGAATTAGCTATTGTTGTAGCGATGGGTGTCCATTTAAGTTTTTTACTTCATATGACAAAAAAGACAGGTGATTGAAGCTCAAAACATAGAAGCCACAGGATAGGTGCAATCCTACTAATAAGCCGAGGTTAGTTAATTCCAACTATATTATCAAACATTCCAAGGAGAAAATCCTCGACAAGCCAAGCATTAAAATCAATAAAATGGTGGAAGAATGTAGGGAGAAGTTGAATTTATTAGTTAGTACTAGTATGTGTAAGTATGTAAGAATGAAGGTTTTTAAAGCAAGGGTAATAAAAAATTACAATGAATATGACAAACGTTATAGTTTATTGGTGAAATAAAGGAAATGAATCTAGGTTCTACAATAAAGCTTCAACTCAGAAGGATGGGACAAGAAAACACATTACATTTTAAAAGGATGTATGTATGTTTTGATGTTATGAAAAAGGGAGGGAGAAAGTTAAAGCCCATAATTGGCACAGATAAATGCTTTTTAAAAATAAAGTATCAAGGTTAACTCTTAAGTGCCACAGGTAATGATGGCAATCGTGGTATGTATTCTATTGCGTAGGCAGTTGTTAAGGTGGAGAATACTAAAAATTAGACATGGTTCATTCAATAATTAGATATTGATTTGGATCTTGGAGATGGGACTAGACTCACAATGATATTGTAAGTCTTATGGCACCCAAGAGGGGGTGAATTGGGTATTAAAAACTTTTTTTTTTATAAACTCAAAACTATCAACTTAATTCAATTGGAAAACTGAATGCAATCATTAAACCTTAATTCAACCTATTATGGAATGACAATGCCAATATCAAAATAAATGCAATGAGAGAGATAGAGAAGGACACAAGGCAATTTTTTAAGGAAGTTCACCTACCCCAAAGATAGGCTACGTCTCCCTTCCAACTACTT
>JAOXYD010000007.1:3997561-4023977 GCA_028565735.1 Pinacopodium congolense
TTTAATTATATTTAAAAATTGAAATATTTTACAATTTCATATTTTTAATATTGTAAATATTTTTGAATAATTTCAATATAAATTATATTTTCATTTTGAATTATATATCTTTGAATAATTGAAAATTATTTTATTAAAAATATAATTAAAAATATATTTGATGAGTGATTGAAAGATGGACATATGAATCATTTGTAGAAATTGTTGAGAATTCACTTTATGAGTATGATTTTGCATTGATATAAGTTATTGATTAAATCATAATAATAGTAAGATGTGAATATGTAATGATAAAAGAAAATGACGTGACATGATGATTTTAGACTTGTGAATATTAAGAGAAAAATAATGAGATTCTAATTAGTGGCTTGCTTAAATAATTTTATATTCGATGGTCTTAATATTTATATGATGTGATTGAGATTAATTATTAAGCATGTGCTGGAGTATTAAAAATGGGGATATCCTTAATGATTTATATTGGTATTCCCAGAGTGGGGATACTCAAGATACTTCCAAGAGTGGGAAGGAGTATAATTTATTTGATGAGACTCGATATTTTAGGATTGGAAATGCCCAAAGTATTTTAAGAAGTGAGAAGTGTCCTGTGTCATCTGTTTACTGGAAGATCACTGGATATAAGTCTATTAGGTTAAGCTAGGTCCTAAAGTTTAAAAAACATATTAAATGGAAATTTTAGAAATGAAAGCATGAATTTAAGATTAATAAATAATAGTAAGTTGATGCAAATTGCGATATGAATTATGATGCGATGTCTATATATGTTTTTTTATACCTATATGTATTATGTATTGCATGATAGGTATATTCTAGTTACCCTTATTGAGTTGGCAACTCATTCCTTATCTATTAAATTTTTTAGGAGATATTCAATAAACTTTGAATCATTTTGGATTTCAAGTTGTTTATTGGTAGATAATTCAGGTGTGATAGCTTGTTGCAAGATGTCATAAATTCTAGTTTTAGTTTGATTTTCATTGTACTTTGGCAATTTGATTCTTTTAGGGTACAACTGAGATTGACGATATATTTTGAATGGATATTGGATTTACTGATCTTAGAAACTGTAACTTTTATTGATGATCATTTCTTTTTATTTTAAGATAATTGCTTTTGACTCATAGAATTTGATATATTAAACGATTGAGATTGAATTGTGATTAGATTGTGAGTTTAGGGTTTATGTTGATTTTGAAAATTGAATTTAAGAATTAAGGTTGTTGTGATTTAGAAATTATTGTGAATTGCGATTTGAGATTTGAAGCAAATAGAACCATCACATTAAGTGCCCCAACTTCAAAATACTCAATTTTCATTTCACTCAACAAATTCCCTAATTTACAATAACCCCAACTCCTCATTTTAATTCCTAAATCAAAACAAACCCTAAATTCACAATTCGACTAGAATTCAATTTCAATCGTTCAATATATCAATCCCATAAATTAAAAGTGGTTAACTTTAAACAAAAGGAAAAATGATCATTAATAAAAATCACAGTTTCCAATACCAATAAATCCAATAATTATCCCAATATATCATTAATCTTAATTATATCCTAAAGAAGTTAAATTTTCGAAATATAATGAAAAACTAACTAAATCCAACTCTTCTTGCATCCTGTGATTGGCTGACCCACTTAATCCAATAATAAAGGCGAAATGTGAAAACTGAGATGAATTAAATGCTATTAAGTATCTTGTAAAAAATTAAATGGTAATGAATGAGCTACTAACTCAATATGGTAACTAGAATATACTCGTTCATAAAACAATAATAGACAATAAAACCCCATACTAACAATATAGTACAAAAAAGAACTTAACAATCATTATACTTATCAAACATGCCATCAATCCATATAACGCAACTCCTATAAGTAATTCCTTATCAGAATTCTCATGATAATTCCATATTTTATTTAAAGGGTACTGCTCACTTAGTAGATTTATATCCAATGGGCTTTTAGTCAATCTTATAAAAAATATGTATAAGGAAAATTTTCATAAGATTTTTCCCCACAGGAAATACTTGACACCCCACTGATGTCTAATCATACCATATAGGATAGTTTCATACTAGAAATATTTCGACACCCTACCAGTGTCTAACAAACTCACATATTACATCATACATGTCAATGACTATTAAATATACTTCATCTCAACAAGCACTTAATTCTCTACTATTTATTTTTTAATGTGCCATCATTCAAGAAGATATTATTTCTATCAAATAACTGTCATACACTTTTATATTCAATCACACTTCCATATTCAACCACACTTTATCCTATTCAACAATTCATCACATACTATCATAATTAATGCGTCATCATTGGTACAATCCATATAGTCGCAAAACATAAACACATGGAAATAAATAGCAATATTTCAATGCATTCTATAAAATAATCAATGTTTTAACTCACAAAATTTTAGTATCTACAACAAATATACGATATTAGTAATGGTTATGGAACATTCAAATATGCAAACGTATTTACGTAATATCACAAAACACATGTCATATAAATCACAAAATTCACATTTAACCATATAAGACATAAAAACCACATTAATAGGAATGGATTTTGGTCAACCACTTACCTGAACTCCGAAACTCCAAATTTCTATTCGATCTTGGTCTTATTTCTAACAAACATGTCTTTAATACCTATTTATAAAAATCTCGATTAAACTAAATAAACGAATAATATCTTTTACATTTTTTCTAACTAATTTTAGATTTTTCATGATTATAAAAAAATACCTTAAAATTAACACTTTTTTAATGAAACCCCTTTAAAATTCCCAAAATTACAATACAAAGCCTAAACTTTTCAAAATACCAATTCACACCTCTAACTTTCCATATTTTCATATTTCTCCCATTAATAATTTTATTGTTATTATTATTGTTGTTGTTGTTGTTATTGTTGTTATTGTTGTTATTGTTGTTCTTGTTGTTGTTACTTTTTAATATTTTTATCTCCTAACTCTCTCTTTCTCTCTCTTGACTTTCACTGCTGGTGACACCTCTCTTTTTTTCTTCTTTCTTCCTTTCTGCCTCTCGGCTTGCTTCTTCTTTGTCTCTCTCCCCCTTCTCTGGTCTCCCTTTCTCTCTTTGGCATCTTCTTCTCCTTTTTTTTCTTTCTTTCTCTTTCCCTTCACTCCTTTCTCACACCTCTAACTCGCTACCCTCACTCTACATACACCCAAGCACACACCTAATCACAATAAAACCAAACTCTAACCAGTTACCTCACAAAATCACCAGATGAAACTAGAAGATGGATGAAGCCTCAAAGAAACTTGAAGAAAAAAAAAAAGGTGATGGAGGCTACCATCATTTACTTTAGAAGAAGGGAAGAAGAGATGAAAAAATTTAGGAAGATCAGCCTTAATTTTGGATTTTTCTAGGTTTTGGTTTGGGTTTTCAGGTTTGGGCTTAATGGTTGGGTTGGTTTATTGGGTTTAATTTTCAGACTTGATAGTTCTTTCCCCTAAAAGAAATTTCATCCTTAAAATTGAGTACATACTTGATGTTTCAAGTAGATGATGATACCGACGTCGTATAACATCTTCCACTTCATTTCAAATCTCACTAAATTTTCTCTCATCTTGTTTACTATCTTACTCTCCCTATGGACAATTAGACCCTTCAATTTTATCTTAAGATACGAATCCCTCATGTAACTCTAATTGTAAAGTCTACTATAGTAAATAAATGTGTGTAAACCAGATCTATCAAAACGTAAACCATAACTTTAAATAAAAGAATCATACCTTAGGTCGTGTCATTAACTGCTGGCGACTCCCCATTAATCATGTTGTAGACTCTTCCCTGAGTCCAATCTTGACCAGTATGGGCTCCACTACTTCTTTCACTACTCTTGTGCCCTCTGTTATTAGTGCTTCTAACTCTGCCTCTTCCTTTTCCTCTTCTACCATTGCTTATATTGTTGTGGCCCTGAGTAGCACCTTTTGACCCAGCACCAGAACTTTCATTCAAATGCAAACAATCTTTCTTAAGATGCCCCAAGTCTACACAGATATAACAAGCCCTTAACTCATTATTAGGCCCCTAATATAGCCTTGAGTGTTGTCTTCCACAAGTATGGTAACTATTCCCTGAGTTGGTTTCTCTACTATAAGATCCTCCAACCTTTTGATTCGATTCCCTACTTGAACCAAATGATGGTGACATAAAAGAATTGTAATTGCTTGAACCTTTACAAGAGCCCATAGGTTTATTAAAGTTGGAATAACTACTCCCCTAAAAATTGTGTCATCCCTCTGAGACTTGTTTCCTCCATCTAAAGTTGTATAACTAGCTACTCTTTTTTTTTTTACCGACTGGAATCCCCTCTATAATCAGTTTGATTTTTCTTCATTTCTTGTATTCTTTTCTCTTCATTTAAGACTTCCTCCACTTTAAGTGCAATATTTAGTAGTTGTTTGAAGTATGTGGTTGCAAAACTAAGCCTTAACCTAATCTTTGTTTGTAGTCCTTACTTAAGCGATAGTAATGATCTTTAGGTGTTGCCACAGCTTCGGGTGCATATCTTGAAAATTTAGCGAACTACACCTCATAGTCAGCAATATACATTTCCTCAATTTGCTTCAAATTCATAAATTATATCCTCTTTAGATCTCTATAAATTAGTGGCTATTATTTTTCATTAAATTCTCTTATGAACTCATCCCAAGTCACTACTTCAAACTCAATTGACCTCTGAATTTTTCATTACCAAATCAATGTAGGTACCTATAATAAGGATTTGATGTACCACAGACAATTCTCCAAAGTGCATTTCAATCTATCTAAACCTCTTCAGTCTATTCCCACCACATTTCTGCCACCTCTGGATTTGTGGTACCTCTAAACCCTATAGCTCCCAATTTTCTGAGTCTTTCAAAGTTGTGGTCAATCTTAGGTATTAGCAGAGTTAGTGATGGTAGTGCTTGAGCCTACGTAGCAGCTTGCATCTGCACTTGAGCTTGGAATTAGGCCTGGGTCTAGGCCTAAATCTGGGCCTATAACATCGCCTAAAAAGACTATATATATTGGGGTGATAGCTCAGTTGTAGAAACCCTACTATTTGGCACAGTTGATTCCACCCTTACTTCTATTATACTCTGATCTACTTTAACTTGCACTAGATCTACCTCATCACCTGCTTGTTATGGTACATTTGGGACATGTATAGAGTTAATAGACCCTTCTCTATCCACCTGTTGACGAGTAGTCACATTATTGGATGTCATCTTACAAAATAAATGACTTCATAATTAGTATACCTTTTTACCCGAGTGTAGACTCTTTTTGACACCACTTATTGAAATGCTTCTCTTTAAAATACTCAATTATCATTTCACTCAACAAATTCCCTAATTTACAATAACCCTAACTCCTCATTTCAATTCCTAAATCAAAACAAACCCTAAATTTACAATTTGACTACAATTCAAACTCAATTGTTCGATATATCAATCCTATAAATCAAAAGTGGTTAACTTTAAACATAAGGAAAAATGATCATTAATAAAAATTGAAGTTTTCAATACCAATAAATCTAATAACTATCCTAATATATCATTAATCTTAATTGTATCCTAAAGAAGTCAAATTGTCAAAATATAATGAAAAATCTAACTAAATTCAACTCTTGTGGCATCCTACAACCAACTGAGCTACCTAATCCAATCAAAGAGGTGAAACGTGAAAACTGAGACGAATTGAATGCTAAAGAGCATCTCCTAAAAAATAAATGGTAAGGAATGAGCTATCAACTTAATAAGGGTAACTAGAATGTACTCGTTCATAATATAATAATAGGTAATACAACTTTGTGCCAACAATTTAGTACAAGAAAGAATATAACAATAATTATATTTATCAAACATACCATCACACCATATAACGCAATTCTTATAGGCAATTCCTTATTAAAATTCTTATGACAATGTAATTTTTTATTTAAAGGGCCCTACTCACTTAGTAGAGTTATATCTAATAGTCTGTCAATTGATCATATCAAAGATATGTATAAGGAAAAATTTTCATAAGATATTTCACCATCGAAAATACCCGATAACCCACTGTTGTCTAAACAAATCATAAAGGATACTTCCCCAACAAAAATATCCCGACACTCTACTAGTATCTAACAAATTCATATATCACATCCCATATGTCAATAATCATTGAATATACTCTGTCTCAAGCAAGCATTTAATTCTTTACTATTTCTTTTCGAAAGTATCATCATTTAAGCAAATATTAATTCTATCAAATAACTGTCATACACTTTGTCCTATTCAACAATTCATCACATATTCGCATAATTGATGCGTCATAATTCTTATAATCTATATAGTTGCAAAGTATAAACACATGGCAATAAATAGCAATATTTCAATGCATTCTACAGAATAATCAATGTTTCAACTCGTAGAATTTTAACAGCATCTACAACAAATATTCAATATTAGTATTGGTTATAAAAAAATTCAAGTATGCAAACATATAAATTTAATATCATAAAACACTCATTCTAAAAATCACAAAATTCATATTTATCCATGTAAGACATAAAAACCCAATAAACAGTAATAAATTTTGGTTAACCACTTACTTGAACTCAAAAACTCCAAATTTCTACTCAATCTCAGTCTCGTTACTTTAATACCTATTTATAAAAATCTTGATTAATAAATAAAAGAATAATAACTTTTAATTTTTAACTATTTTAATATTTTTCATAGTTCTCACACAATACCCTAAAATTAGCACTTTTTTTTATTAAACCACTCTAAAATTTCCAAAATTACAATACAAAGCCTGAACTTTTCAAAATTACAATTCATACCTCTAACTTTCCAAAATTTTGAATTATTATTATTATTATTATTCCTTTTTAATATTTTTTCTCTCCTAACTTTAAGACTTTCACTGTTGTCGCTAGTCACTAGCCCGCGGTGATACCTCCCTTTTTTTTTCTTTCTTTCTTCCTTCCTCTTAGCCTGTTTCTTCTTTGTCTCTCTCCCCCATCTCCGGCCTCCCACTCTCCCTTCGACGTCTTCTTCTCCTTTTTCTTATTTCTCTCTTTTTCACTCCTCCCTCACACCTCCAACTTTCCACCCTCACTTTGCACACACCTAATTAGAATAAAACCAAAATCTAACCCCTTATTTTATAAAATCACCATATGAAACTAGAACATGGATGAAGCCTTGAAGAAACTTGGAGAGAAAGAAGCTGATGGAGGCTATCGTTACCTATTGCAGAAGAAGGGAAGGAGAAATGAAAACACAAATAGAAGGATCAACCCTAATTTTAGATTTTTCTACGTTTTGGATTGGGTTTTTCAAGTTTGGACTTAATGGTTTAGTTGGATTATTGGGTTTGATTTTCGGCCTTGACAATAACACAAGGTAATAAGAAAACCTCATATGTATTATTGATTAACTATTATAATAATGACATTTGGATTAATTTTTCAAAATAGACATGGACGTCTCCTTGTAAAACCTTCATCATATGGAGAAGACCAATCCATGCTTAGGCAATCCAGAGAAAAGGCGACAAAAGAATCATATAAGTGATTAATATGATTGTTGATGGAGATATTAGATGTAACATATCTCAATGACAGGGCCTACTTGATATAAATAAATAAATGCCATAACATACATTAAGATTATAAGAAAATGAATAGGGAGATAAACGACTTTGATTACATAGCCTTTACTCATGGCCATACATAGACATCCCTTATATAAGACAAGGGAGTATTAAGATGTTTTGAGAAAAACAACCCCTATTTTATATAGGGGATGGCTATAGATGGCCATTAAAAGATGACCACCTAGTTTTCTTCGAGATAAATTATGTTAAATGAAGAGGAAGAGTCAAATCAATGTAATCCCCCGTACATATATGTTTTTCATTAAAGGAAATATCTTGAACTTCAAATTGAAATGAATTTTAGTGTATAAGATATGTTTAAATTCTTATATATAGGGTTTCAAAGTAACAGGAATTGAATCACAGAAGCTCCCTCTGGCATCCTTCCCTTTGATAAGGTTTAATGGTGATACAACCTTTTCTAAAAGAAAAATTATTCTTCCTATTATAATTAAGGAACTCCTTAGACAAATTATCAAGGTGATAAAGTTCCATGCCATACGTAGACCCATATTATGTAACACTATACTTTGTAAACCTTTTTTATATGTGATAAAGACAACATATCACCATACTAGCTTCTTTTGAAGTTTGTAACTAATAATAGGTAACATGTATATGTTTATTAGTAAAATTCTACCTATTATCTACTTAATTAAACTCCTGATGACTTATTTCTATGAAGTTTAGGTATTATTGCATTTAAAGGGTTAAAATCATAGAAAAGAGCAAGTTTAGGTGAAAATTTCATAAGCAAAATGGTTCAAGACAATGGCGCCATTATGGTTAGTATGAAGGCCATCGTTTTGGTGTATAATGGAAGTTAGAAGCACAATGTTGAGAGACAACGATGCCATTATGGTCTAATATGTCGCCATTGTGGTTTTAGATGAAGATAGAGCCTTAATAGTCCTAATGGCATCGTTGTGCTATCTATCAATTGGCGTTTTATTCTATAAACAGTAATGGAAGAGAGGAGTTTAAAGCTAAATAGGAAACTCTAAACCTAATTTGCTTAATTGCGATTCCTTAAACCTAAAGAAGCTAATCTCTATTTGACAAGGCTTCTTCCTACACCTATGAATTCCATTGGACCCAGAAATGATACATTGGAAGAATCTTTTAGTCATCCAATATCAATAGGTTGATTGTTTCGCTCCTGTATCTTGTAAAAAGGAAAAAGATCTTTGAGAGCTGTTTCTTGGATCTGAAAGAGACTACTTGGGTTCCCCCAATAACTAAAAAGTGCATCATGTCTCAAAAACATATCAAAAGAAGGCTAAACATTAATTAAGGAGTTCTTTTCAACCATCTTGAGATTATGTATTCATTCCATTCAAGATTTGATAGTTAAGGACGAGAGACAAGGAGATCCATTAGAATAAAGCTTCAAGGTAACCAAGGAAGCATAGATTGGTGGACTACGGGTGAAAAGTCTTAGAAAAAGAAGCTATCGACATTTTCATAAGCAAATTCTTTCTCCGCTTTTGGATGTTTTTAGTTTTATTAATTGTTTTCTTGAATTCTATTTATTTTTATTATTTATTTAAGGATATTTAAAGTTGCTATTATATAAGATGCCAGTTTATATTAATTTAATACAATTGCTATTTTTTTAATCTATGTTTGTAATTTGCAGCCTTAGCTTTGGTAACAGTAGGCAATTGAATGAAGTTGCATGATAATACAAGTTTTTCTATTAACCTAAATAAGAGCTAGATTTAGATATTTGCTAGTGCTCAACAATTAGCAGGAGCAATCACTTAAACTACGAGAATTCCAAGGGGTGAGCTACCTTTCAATTACTTAAGGGTGCAAATCACAAATAAAAAACCATCCTCTAGATCTTGTGCTTCCTTACTAGAAAGGTTACAAAGAAGGATTGACTAATGGTATAATAGGAAGTTGTCATTTACAGGTAGACTGCAACTAATGAAAGTGTCATAAACTAAATTACATCCTATGGGATCAATGCTATTGCTCTACCAAAGGAGATAACTAAAACAATAGATAGGATGTTGAGAAATTTCGTATAGTTTGGCTAACCTCTATATAGATGTAAAGCAAAAATAAAATGGATTGAAGTATGTACTATAAAGGAAGCTGGTGGATTGGAAATCATGTCAAGTAATATTACAGCTAAGGTAGCTATAGCTAGAAGAACATGGAGAACTTTCCAATACAAAGAATCCATATTAGTCAAATGGGTGTGCTCTTATTTCTTTAAAGGTAGGAGCCTGTGGGACATTAAGCTACAACCTTCTTTATCATGGACAATGCATCAAATTAAGAAATTAAGTCCTACAATGCATAAAGAAATCCTGCACATAATTGGTGATAGGGAGAGGATTCATCTTTAGTTTAACAGCTGGGGTATTCACAAGCCTTTTTTCAATCTACCTGAGTATCAATATAGTAAACATACTTATTTGAGAGATGCTAGAGTGAAGTTACTTATTTGAGAGAAATCTTGGATATACTGCTTAAGAAGTACAAGTTGGGTAGAGAGATACCTCCCTAACTACTCACTAGATACTAAGCAAGATGATCGAGTGCTTTTTAGGATCAACTCCTTAGGTATGTTTACAATAAGGTCATATGTTAACCGTTTTAGTCCTCCATAAAGTTTGGTCAACTAGAGTAAGTTGGTATGGTTCAAGGAAGCGCTTCCTAAAGTATCATTTATATTGTAGATGGTTGTAAGGAGAAGGCTATTCACTTTAGAGAGAACAACATGATTAAGTGATTTATGATATTATTTGCCCCTTGTATAAAAGCAATGCAAAGAAATTAAACCATGGATTTTTTGAGTGTAGGTGTGTGTGTTTGATCTAGTCTACAGTGCAACATAAATGTAATAGAAACTATTCATGTTGTAGCTGGGAGAATCTAATTGACTGGATGGTAGCTCATACAAAAGGGAACCACCTAGAGGATAACAAGGTGTTTAAAATTGCTTTAGGATGTATTATGTACTCCATATGGAGAGAGAGGAACACTAGATTATCCAAAGGACTACGTTTGGCAATGCAGGAATTCAGCCATAACACCTTTGTATGGACTTGAGAGGTGTTTATTTCTAAGTTGGCGATATCTAAAAGGTCTACAGATATTGTAAGGCATTGGAGGTTAGGAGATTAATAAATCCTAACCTTAAATATGAAGCTATCTACATGGAGGCTTATAAACTGGCTATCTTAATCTATTATTTATGATGACTGCTCTGGTTTTCCTAACGTAGTAAAATGGAGTAAGAATGGCCATAATTGTGCACCTTAATTAGTATGCAGGAAACCTTAGGCTATCATAAAAGCTAGAAGTATATTGTCTTAAGCTCGTTCTAAGTTATGCTCATGTATTCTTAAATATTAGGTGAATTAGTATATGCTCCTTGTGGTGTGTAATTTGATTGCAACTACTATTCTTTCATTAATGAATCTTTTGTTCTTTTTTCAAAAATTATTCTTACTAAATACAAAAACCTTTGGATTATTTGTTAATTTAGTTTAATTAATTATAGATAATTAATTCTAAAATCAATTAACTATTAGGTTAACTATTAGCTCGAAATTTAGACTAGTACTTGTTAGAATTCCTCATGAAGATGATGCTCAACTCATAAATATATTATAAAAGCAATGAGTACACTTGTATAGAGTTGTGCAGTAGTATAGAAGTTAGTTATTCTAACATTATGATTTAGAATACACACATTAGCAACAAAGAGAATTACATGAAGAAGTTTTAGGGGAACACCAAACCTTAAGATAGTGTTATTTGGTTTCATTAAAAAAAAGAAATCTTTAAGCTTAAGGAGAATCAAATCTAGGAAAAACTCATCAAATAAATTTAAAAAGTTCAAATCGAGGATACAAATTATGGTAGAGAATCGCAAATGAGAGCATACATGAATCAAGAATAATGCATCGAAATGGTTAAGTTTTTTAAGGGATAATAAACGATATTCGAGGGTTCATATTCAAATATTAAAGAAATGGAGTTGCTTGTAATAAACCATAAGCTAAATGTTAGATCTAATTTTAGGCCTATAAAGGAGGGAAAAAAGAATCTTTGTAAAAGAACAGAAAAAAGATATATAGGAAGAGCTGGACAACCCTTTAAGTGCAAGCTTTATTAAGGAACTGGTATATCCAAACTGGGTTGCAATGTGATGATGGTTAAAAAATTCTAATGGAAAGTGGTGTATATACTTGTGTTTTATAAATATAAATATAATATTCGAAGGATAGTTACCCATTTATAAAGATAGACACATTCTTAGATGCCAGAGTTGGTCACAGATGGTTGGACTTTATAGACACGTACTTGGGTCATAATAAGATCCTCACATATGAACTTAATAAGGAAAACATTGAAATCCATTACACATAGTGGAATATAAGGCTACAAGATGATGCCATTCAGAATTAAGAAGAAAGGCAACGTATTAGAGTTTCTTAACTTTATGTTTCATGGGTAGATAAGTAAGAAAATTAACATTTATGTGAACGTTTATAAAAAAAAAGGAAGCGAGGGGGTGTAAGACATAAATTTGTAAACAATACAAAAAAAAGTAAGGGGTGTAAGAAATTAATTTGTAAACAATCAAGGTATAAACTAATACAAATTTCCATATAAATGACTTTATTATTCACCAAATGAAATAATCCTCAATTACCAAATCAATATTATCATCTTATATTTTGTACTTAATTAAATTAACATATGCCTAGGGTCACGGGGACCTCTTCTTATGTAACGAAAATGAATAAATTTATTAAAGTTCCCATGCTAAAAGTTAAGTTTAGATCCCATTAAAGCTTAACTTAGCCTTTCCCATTGTGATTGTCAACCAATAAGTCCATTTATTGTTGAATGCCTCACATGTATTTATGGTTAAGTGTTTTACTTACACACTCACCATACATGTAAGTGATTACACAAAAGTCGAAACAAGAAAGGAATAAGAGAGATACAATTAAAACTAACTTTTATTAACTTATACTCAAAATGTTAACTAAGGACTTGAGTGATTTCCTACTCGAAGCACCCTATAATATAAAGAACTCCTTACTTAAAGCCTTTACAAGAAAACTTCCCTAAAAGCTTCAACTCTCTTAAAGTTGTCTTTGCGCTTGTATGTTTTGAGACTTGAATCTAATGAGCTATTTTTAGGCAACACTTACTTTGAAAGCAAGCATAAAATATCTAAAGCTTGTGTGGTATTGTTTTTTGTTTTAATTTTTATGTGGTTGTATTGGTTTTGTGTGGTTTTTTAGGTTTCTATGCATTTTTTTTTGTTTCTGTGCTGTATTAGAGTATTGTTTTTTCAGTTTTCATGTTGTTTTTTTTTTGTTTTTATGTTTAAAAAACAGAAAATCAAAACCAAAAATGGAAATAAAACCAAACATCCCCTAAGAATCTAAGATCTCATCTCATCTTAAAAACTAAGATCACATTTATCTCACAAAATTACTTATCTCAACAAATTAGATAATATCCCCATCTAAATAAGATTCTATTTAAGTGTTATATAACATTACAACATGCAATTAGGAAAGATACATCCTTATCTTTAAATATTTTCACTATCTTCAGATGATCTCCCACATGTTCTTATTTCTTAAAAGTTGATGATTATACACTTAACCTTCAAGTAGATATTACCACATCGCTAAGATGTTACAGTAATAATGATTCATTGTCCAAGTTATCTAGCCTATCTGTATATAGGTCCAACTAATGCTAGTCAAGTCTGTTAGTTGTGATCCAACTTACTCATGGTGCAGTTTGGTTGCTCCATAACTAAGTATATATATAATCTAGGGTTATGTAAAACCTTGTAGATTTTACGTACCTTCAACCTCCTCGCTAAAGTCAAGTACCTTTACATACCCTCGAGTCTCACATGAATTAGTTGCAGTAATCACCCTTTTTCTCGTATCTGAATCTTATGTTTCATCGAAGATTTTTTCTAATGCACACTAATGCGTGTCAAATCTCGCCTATTCTCAGGATCTTCGTTAACACATCTTGTTTTGTTCTCCTACTTACAAGTGTTTTACCTTTTCCTCTCATTGAACATGCCTATTTCATACTGACTTGTGTGCCAAGCATCGATCAAGGCTCGTAATACTCACATGATTCCACAACTTAGACATAATAGATTTAACACCTGGTCACTAGTATCATTAAGAGATTGAAGGCGTGTAAAATGTTTGATAAATATTATTTTAGTTATTTTATATGATAACATTTTGGAAATTACAAAGTAGTTTTTAATTTATCTAGGTACTAATACTTATCTACTTATCTTTAAATCTTGAATATTAAAATTTTATTTCATAACTAAATAGTTTTTCAATATTTGTACTGAACCTAATTTGAATGTGACTTTCTGAAATGAGAGTGTTATATTTCCTTTATTGATATTGAAAGTGTTTTTTTTTAAGTTTTTGCAAAGTACTTTATGTTAGTTTATACCCTACAACTAATCGATTGGTTGTAGATTGATGACATAATTTGTTAAGGTATTATTTATCTTATGAATATTTGTTTAATTGACTAATGTATATGATAAATTTGATGAAATAAATATATTTTACAAATAAAATTATGATATAGATCATAATTATGAGATTCATATTATAATTAATTATTGTTCGTAAATTATTTGTAGTCATTCCTTTATTAAGTATGGAAATTAATAAAGAAGAAAGATTATCACACATTATGTTTTGTCTTATGAAAGAAGTAGTCAATCTCATAAACTAGAGTATGAAGATATTTAAACAAACGAATAGGTGCGTATTAGAGAACAAGGTCACTTAACTGACTCGATATGAGAATTCCATATGGAACATTATTTGTACGTCTATGAAAATGCTCATTGCGATAATTATATATGTGTTTCTTAAATTTAAGATTACCAAAGTTATCTTATAGGGATCACTATGTTTCGATATTACTTATAACTTATTCTAACTATAGATAGTTTACTTGATAGTCTTTAGATATAGCATGAACTATATAAAGGTATTTGAGTGATTAATATAGGATTCATCACCTTAAAGTAATTAGAAAAATATTTTTTTTGTTCTCAATTAATCTTGATTGAAAAAATCCTTTACTAAGATGGAATGACACTCTGAAAATAGTTTTTAAATGTCATTAATAAAAACAATTAATAATAGTAAAGACCTAATATGATTAGACTTAAATAGAGTAGATAATAATTTCATACTCTTTGTCTAATTAGAATATTGTATGATAAAAAGATTGAATTATATGGCAAAATTATACACGGACATGTTAAATTAAAACTATCTTTATATCCTTAATTGAATTATACGGCAAACACGAATATAGGTTAAATCAAAACTACCTTTATATGCCTAATATTTAGGTGGTTATGACATATTGTTAGACATTAATCTTGATCTAGTTTTATAAATTGTTTAATTAAAGAATTAAAGATAAATTAAAAGGAGTTTTAATTTATCTAATTCTAATTATGAATTCTAGTTATAATTTAAATCATTATCAATATATTAGGAACTTAATAGGTTGCACACAAAAATCAATTAGGGAGAGAAAAATTAATTAAACTTGACTTAATTATGAAGTTTTAAAAAATTTAAGCATCAAATATATATTATTTGGTTTTATTAAGATTAAATAAATATTATAATTAAAGTGAGCCTTTAATTATAATTATATTTAGTTTTAATATTAAAAAAGATCTTATATTTTTGTATATAAAGGGAAAAAATCTAAGAGGAATTAGTACTTTTTATTTTTTTCCTCTCAAAAAGTTTCTCTAAAAGTTGGTATGTAGATATTGTTAGAGGTAAGATATGTGTATGACTAAAGTGAATTATTATTCACAGATGGATTCAAGAAGAGACAAAGACATTGATTAAATTTCCTAATAATGTACGAATTTAAATTTATACTTTATTATATTTTTATTTAATCTTATTATAGTTTAAAGTGATCTTATTTTATAAAAATTCAAAAAAATTTAATTTTACTCGCACTGTAAGCAATATGATCCTATATTGATTTTCCTAACACTTTATCTTCTCTACTCGCAGATGTAAATGGTCATAATTGAACTTGGTTTGAAATTATTAAACTAATATAATTATCGAACCTAGAAAAATTGTAGGAATTCATATCGAAGATTTGTATGATATGCTAGATGAAATGGTCTCGACATTCCCTAAGATGCAAATGAACTCACACAGGCAATCAAGAAGTGGAAGTAGAAAATGCTAAAGGGGGCATTAGTTTTAAAAGATCCCTTTCTAGTTTCATTATGTTTTTCATTACACAACAACTCCTGAGATTTAGCAAATTCTTGACAAATGTTTCGGTAAGAAAAATGAAGATTCGATTTGAGAATAAATTAACAATGTTAAAGCAAGATGGCTATTGTATTTCTAAGTTTTTTTTTCTAAAAATAAAGAGCTTATTTCTATGAGTCTCTTTTATATTCATATGATTTTATCTAAAAGACTAAAATAAAGTGAGACAGTAATTGTACTGTTCAACTAAAACATATTCTTTCACTTCTATCTAAGGAAGGGTTAACTAATGCTGATTTTAGTGGTGATTTTATTTTCTTATGTGGTGGTCCTATTGTTGGGAAACCTATACCGATCAAATCGATATCACAGTGAAAATTTTAAGGTTTCCTACATAGGATCAATTTTTAAAAAATTTAACTTCAACCGAAAAATGAAGTTACAAACAAACTTGAATAAAGAATTTGATGTTGTAGTGAATTCTTCTCGTATCCAAACCACAACCGTTCACGTGCTCGGCCTCTAACGGTATTCACAAGTTGATAGAAGAGAAATTAAAACTCCTTTTTGAGAGGGAGGAAAAGTTGTATTAGCAACCCTAGGGTTGTTGTCCTTATATAGCGGAAAAATAATATTTTTCCTAATTTTAAAATTAAAATTAAATACAAATCATAATTAAAGTCTAAGTCTAACTTTAATTATAATTATATTTTAATTTTAACTAAATTAAATATCTTATATTTGACCCTAAAGTTTCTTAAATTTACAATTAAGTCCAAATTAATTAATTTTTATTGTCTTCTAATAAACCTATATGTATAACCCATTAGGTTCCTAATAAATTGATAATGATCATAAATTCTAATTCTAATTCTAATTCATAATTAAAATTAGCTAAATTAAAATTCCTTTAAATTTATCTTTAATTATCCAATTAAACAATTTATGATCATAGATCAAGATTGACGTCTAGTAACATATCATGACTATCCAAATATTAAGAATGTCAAAGTAGTTTGACAAACTTGTCCAAGCATGGTTATAAAGTATAATTTAATCCTTTTTTCATACAATGTTTCAATTGGATTTAGAGCATGGAATCAGTGCCTACTCTATAAAATCCAATCATGTTTGTTCTTATTAATTAGTAAATGATTTTTAATTGATATTTGAAAAATCTTTTTTCAAATTTCAATTCACTATGGCCAGAAAATTTTCAAATCACCACTAATCAAGAACAACAGAACATTGTCGCTAATTACTTTAGAGTGATGAATCCTTTATTGATTCACACAAATATCTCCATATAGTTTATACTACATCCAAGTGTTACCGATTGACCTACTTTATAAAGTAAATTATAAATATCATTAAAACATAGTATTTCCTAGATGAGATAACTTTAGTAATCTCAAGTCTAAGGATTAATTATACAACCATCATAATGAGGAAATTCATAGACACATAAGTAATGTTTTATTTGGGATCCTCAAGATCGGGTCAGTTCAGTGAACTTATTCTCTAATAAGCACCCACACATTTGTTTAATTGACTCCACACTTTACTCTATGAGATCGATTACTTTCATTATAAGAAAGAAACATAACGTATACTAATCTAACCATTTTATCAATACCCCCTCTTAATGAAACTACGACTAGGAACATTTTAGGAATAATACAAAATTGCAATTCAAATCTCACAATTATAATCTCATTATAATTTTCAATTGCATATTGATTATTCTAAAGATTTTATCTTCATAATTAATTATTAAATATAATTAATAAAACACATAAAGATAAAGAACGTCTTTCATTAATTTAGAAAATCACAAATGTCATACATGTACTTACAATCAAAAGATTGGCTGCAAGAACATAAACTAACAATCTCCCACTTACACTAAAGCTAACCACCTATATATCTAATATCATAGCCATCTATATGCCTATTATTTTTCTTCTGAGACAATGACTTAGAGAAATGACCAACTAGATTCTCATCAGTGGGAACTCGCTTTATTTTGATGTCTTTCCACTCCATTATCTCCATGATCAAGTGAAATTTCCTAAGTACATGCTTGGATCGCTGATGAGACATTGGTTCCTTCACATGAGCGATAACACCATTGTTGTCATAGTACAATACTATAGGATCAACAATGGTAGGAACCACTCTAAGTTCAGTGATGAACTTCTTGATCTAAACTACTTCCTTCACTGCTTCAGAAATTGTAATATACTCAGCTTCAGTCATGGAATCTGTAATATTTGGTTGTTTGGAACCCTTCTAACTAACTGTACCACCATTAAGAGTAAATATGTACCCTGACTGTGATCTGCTATCATCATGATCTAACTAGAACCTGCATCTGAATAACCCTAAACTTTTAGTTCAGCTCCTCTATAGACCAGAAAAACATCTTTAGTCCTTCTTAAGTACTTTAGAATATTTTTGACAGTTGTCCAGTGACATTCACTAGGATTGATTTGATATCTACTTGTTATGCTTAAATCATAAGAAACATTTGGTCTTTTACAAAGCATCATATACATGATGGATCTAATAGCCAAAGTATATGTAATGCCCTCCATCCTATTTCTCTCTTCTTGTGTCTAAGGACACGTACCCTTGGAGAGAGAAATTCCATGCGACATTGGTAAGAATTTCCTTTTGTAATTCTCCATTCTAAACCTCTTTAGTACTTTATTTATGTACTTAGACTGGGATAAACTAAGCAACTTTTTTGATCTATCTCTATAGATCTTTATTCTTAGAATATAGGCCGCTTCTCCTATGTCGTTCATGGAAAAGTTCTTAGACAACTAAATATTTACAGATTGGAGCATTGGTATGTCATTTCATATGAGCAATATGTCATCCATATAAAGAACTAGGAAAACAACTGCACTCCCACTAACCTTCTTGTACATATATGGCTTATCCACATTTTTGATAAAATCAAACCCTTTGTTTGTTTCATCAAAATAGATGTTCCAACTCCGTGACATTTGCTTAAGCCTATAAATAGACTTTTGCAACTTGTATACTCGATTAGGAGATTTCTTGGATTCAAAACCCTCAAATTGTGTCATATACATATCCTCTTGCAAGTTCTCATTGAGAAATGCCATTTTGATATCCATTTGCCAAATCTCATAATCATTATATGCAGCAATGACTAATAAGATCCTAATGGATGTAAGCATTGCCACTGGAGAAAAGGTTTCATTAAAGTAAACTCTTTACTTTTTTTTGAAACCTTTTGCCACTAGCTTAGCTTTGTACGTGTATACATTACCATCCATGTCGGTTTTTCTCTTAAAAACCCATTTGTATCCAATAAGTACGATACCTTCAAGTGCATCTATCAAAATCCATACTTGGTTAGTATACATGTATTCCCTTTTAGATTTCATGGCTTCATGCCATTTCAAAGAATCAATATTTGACATTGCTTTCTTAAAACTCGTAGGCTCATCATCACTTCCCATTTCAATGTGTAGATATAATCTAATAGAAGGATGATTTATCCTAATAGTACGTTGCAGACTATGTGACTCTTGAGCTGCCGATTGTACATCTGATGCATCAACCTAAAGTTCTTGTTCCACTTGGATGTAAGTTCGATGGCCTACCCCTAGCTCTAAATAATCTCTATACTTTGCTATCACATGAGTACTCTCATTCCCTGCCATCCGCTTCTATAATTGGCTTTTCCTTAAAGGCATCTAAAAAAAAAATCTTTCATGATCCATTCCGGAATTGGATAGAGAATAGTTGGGATATTCCATTCCACTGGGAGGGTGACATCAGAAGTAGGATCGTCGAACGGATAGCAGTATCGCATTGAGAATTGACTCGTCGGATTAACCACTTAGACAGAGAGTTGTGGTTTTTGAACTTCTTTAAGATTTACCTCACTCTCACTACTTTCCTTAAGAACAAATTCTTTTTCTAGGAATGTATCATGTCTTAAGACAAACCCCTTTTGCTCAAAAAGATGATAGAATTAATCCCTAATACTTTCTTTCGAATATCCCACAAACTTACATTTATCTGACTTAGCTTGAAGCTTATCAGGCATTACACGCTTCACATAAGCATCACATCCCCAACCTTTAGATGTGACAATTTTGGTCTACTACCAGTCCATATCTCATATGTGTCGTGTCAACCAATTTAGATGGAACTCTATTTAGAAGGTAAGTAGTAGTTTCAAGGGCACAACCTAAAAGGTAGTTGGAAGATCTGCATGACTCAACATGGACCGTACCATATCTAATAGAGTACGGTTTCTCCTTTCAGATACCCCATTATGTTGTGGAGTCCCGGGTGGAGTCCATTGTGAGAAAATCTCATTCTCCTTTAAGTAACCCAGAAATTCGTGGTCTAAGTACTCACCACCTCGATCAGATCTAAGTGTCTTAATACTCTTACTAGTTTGTTTCTCCACCTCAAGTCTAAATTGTTTGAACGTTTCAAATGATTCAGACTTTTGCTTCATTAAATACATATAACCATATCTTGAATGATCATCTGTAAATGTAATGAAATAGGTATATCCACCTCTCGCTTAAGTTGTCATAGGGCCATACACATCTAAATGTTTAAGTGCCAATAACTTACTAGCACGTTGTTCTTTTCAAGTAAAGGGTAATTTGGTCATCTTACCCAACAAACAAGACTCACAAGTTTCGTATAATTCATAATTAAAAGGATCTAAGTATCCATCTTTATGTAACTTAGTGATTCTCATTTCATTAATATGACTTAACCTACATTGCCATAAATAAAATGGATTTTGGTTACTTAATTTTCTTTTCTTGCTATTTATGTTGAAGATTGGCCTTTCAACATCCAATTCATACAAAACATTTGTAAGTGTATCATATCCATAATAAACATCATCTTTATAAATATAACAACTTTTATTCTTAATCATAAAGACAAATCCATTCATATCCAAACAAATAATAGAAATGATGTTTCTTATAATAACTAGAACAAAATAACAATTATCAAGTTCAAGAATAAGGCTAAAAGGCAAAGTTAAACTACAAGTTCCTATAACTAATGCAGCAACTCATGCTCTATTACCACCTTGCAATTCCACTTCGCCTTTCTTCAATGCTCTACTTTTTATTAGTACATGTACATTATTACAAATGTGAGATCCGCATTTGGTATCTAATACCCAAGACTGAGAAATAGAAGTAGAAAGATTGACTTCAATCATAAACATACCTGAAGATGAAGTAACCTTTTGCTTCTTGTCCTTCAAGCTGCTAACATACTCTTTGCAGTTTTTCTTCCGGTGTCCATTGACCCCACAATGGAAGCAGATGCCTTTATCATTCTTCTTCTTGACACCTCAAGTGGCCTTTGCTACTTTAGATTGAACCTTTTACTTCTTATTCTTGTTCTTCTTGAGAGTCTTACTCTTCTTCCGTGAAGAATCAACAATAAGAACGGTAGTGGATTCCTTCTTAAGGTATCCTTCTGCTGTCTTGAGCATATGCAGCGACTTAGCTAACATCATTTCCTTCTTATTCATGTTGAAGTTCATGATGAACAGACAAAAGTTTGAAGCGAGAGACGAAAGCACCAGATCAATGCTCAACTCATGCTCCACGACATACCCTATTTGGCCTAATTTCTCAATATAGCCAATCATCTTCAGTTTTTTTGTTTTTCTCGAAGATTTAGGTGCCATCCTACATTGATACAGTGCTTGAGAAGTCTCAAACCTCTCCAACCTGCTTTGTGCACCAAACAACTCTTGAAGGCACAGTATCATGGATCTTGCATTCATGGTTTCATGTTGTCTTTAAAGTTCAGGATACATACTAGCCAACATCACACATGTTACTTGCTCATCATCATCTAAATGAAGATTATACATCTCCCAAACATTATCAGCTGCATTGGAAGCAGGCTGAGGTGGAATTGGAGTATTAAGAACAAAGAGCTTCTTCTCTTGCTTGAGAACAATTTTCAAGTTGCGAAACCAGTCAGAAAAATTGGATCTATTCAGCTTGTTTGTATCTAAGATGTTCCTCAGGGACAAGTTCGTATTCATTTTCAACAACTGAATTAAATACAAAAGAAATGAATATTAGTTTTATGCCCTAAAAACCAAATAATTAAGGAATTTTAATAAAATTTAGTTGCTCCCACTGTTTTAAATAAACTAATAACCCTTACTATTAATCCGATAAACTATCACATAATTTCTTAGTAGGCTAGGATCCCATTCTAACTTAATTGATCTTTAGTTTGCTCAACAAACCAATTAAACTAAAATTAGGTAAATAACATTTTATTAATTACATCCTATGAGATTCCTAGATCTGTTAGGTGACAACTCTTTGCCAAAACATATCTTATATGTTATTCTTAACCCTGCCTCTAAATCAATATGATCATGAGTTTACTCATTTAAATCATATAAATTTAGTTAAGTAAGATCCACTGTTATAAGACTAAACATATTCGGGTTATAGTAGCCTTGAGTTTACTCAACAAACCTAATAATAAACTGAACTTTTGTTTAATCTTATAACAATAGAAGGCAATAATCACGTTCTAACCATGTACTTAATATTTTAAAGAGGGATTTAAAATTTTAGGTCTCATTATAATTAATACAATCTAATTATATTAATTTTATCTAACATAATCTAATTATGAAAGATAACTATTATTTGCTTGATTCTAATTATTGTTTTGATGACTAATTTAATTTAATAAATCAACTCTTGAAAAATTAAACTAAATATGAAAAATTTCTCATAAATAAAATCCTTTGAAAACAATTTTCAAATAATTAGAAAACTAAATTTTCTAAGTTTATGAGGAAGCTAAATTAATTTAAACTTAATCTAATTAAGAAAATTTAATTTCTAATATTTAATTTAATTTAATAAATAAACTCTTGAAAAATTAAACTAAATTGTAATATATCCTAATAAAACTCTTTGAAAATTATTTTAACAAATTAGACAACTAATTTTCTAAATTTATTAGGATCCTAAATTTAATTTAATCATAATCTAATTAAGAAATTTTAATTTAATAAAAATTAATTTTATTTAATAATTCAACTTTGGAAAAATTAAACTAAATTATAAAATTGTCCTAATAAATAAAAATCTTTGAAAAATATTTTTCAAAATTAGAAATCTAATTTTCTAAATTTATTAGGACCTAAATTAATTTAAACTTAATCTAATTAAGAAAATTTAATTTATTTTAATTAAAAAAATTAATTATATATATATTAAAAAATTTTGAAATAGGGTTTGCTGACGCATGTCGCCTAGCGCCTATTAGCATTAGGTTATAGTTATATTTGTCAGTGTTCTAGTTTTCTGCATTTTTTTATTTAAACTTTTTATGGGTTTATAACTCGTAGCTTCATCTGTCTCTCTTCTCTATACATGTGAATCGATTCATCCAAAGAGGGTCCATATTCAAACAAAATTCCAGAAACCCAATTCAAAACCTTTAAAAAAAAGATTCGCAAAAAACCCAGTAGAATAAGAACCTAGATTTAAGCATTAACACAAATCTAGATCTAAGCTTCAAAAATTTTCAGATTTAAAAATAGTTTATGAAAATAGAATCAAACACAACAGATTTGGTTCATAATTAAGTAGAAATCAAATACAACAGATTCAAGAATCTCACCTGCTTATAGTTTATTCTATTATTCAACGTCTTTGATTTAAAATCAAAAAAAGTTTAAACTCTTTAAATGATGAACTTGGTTCCAAAATATACATTAACTTCATAAGAAAAATTTCCAAAATTAAATCAAACAACATATGTAGTTGGTTGATCATCTGAACTTTCTAGAAAAAAATAAACGTATATAGGATAACAAAATTTCCAGATTCATAAAAACGTGAAACATAAACACAAACACAATTTTTTTTTTCAATTTTTTTTTCAACGTCAGAAACTAATTTATGCAACTTTTGCAATTTATTTAAACAAATCAACAATAATCAAGCAACTTAATCAAGTTAAATTAGTTAAAATCCTGCTCTGATACCACTGTTGGAAACTTGTATCGATCAAAACGATATCGTAGAGGAAAAATTAAGGTTTCTTTCATAGGATTAATTTATCAAAATTTAACTTAAAAATAAAATAAAGTTACAGACAAACCTAAATAAAGGATTTGCTGTTGCAGTGAATTCTTCTCATATTCAAACCACAACTGTTCACGTGTTCGGTCTCTAATAGTATCCACAAGTTGATGGAAGAAAACTCAAAACCATTTTGAGAGGAAGTGATAGTTGTACTAGCAACCCTAGGATTGCCATCCTTATATAGTGAAAAAAAATCATATTTTTTAATTTTTAATTTTAAATTAAATAAAAATCATAATTAAAGTCTAACTCTAATTATAATAATAATTTAATTTTAACCGAATCAAATATTTTATATTTGACCCTAAAGTTTCTTAAACTTTACAATTAAATTCAATTTAATTAATTTTTTATTCTCTTTCAATAAATCTATATGTGTGACCTATTAGGTTTATAATAAATTAACAATGATCATAAAGTATAATTATAATTCATAATTAAAATTAGATAAATTAAAACCTTTTTTAATTTATCTTTAATTCTCTAATTAAATAATTTATGATCATAGATTAAGATTGGCGTTTAGTAACATATCATGACCACCCAAATATTAGGAATGTCAAAGTTGTTTGATGAACCTGTCTATGCATAGTTATAGTATATAATTTGATCATTTCATCATACAATGTTCCAATTGGATTTAGAGCATGGAATCAGTGTCTACTCTATAAAATCCAATCATGTTCGTTCTTACTAATTAGTAAATGATTTTATAATTGATATTTGAAAACTCGTTTTCCAATTTCAATTCACTCTGACCAGAGAATTTTCAAATCATTACTAATTAAGAATGGCATAACATTCTCTCTAATTAATTTAGGGTAACGAATCTTATATTGATTCACACAGCTATCTCCATATAATTCATACTACATATGAGTACTACCGATTGACCTACTTTATAAAGCATATTATAAATAGCATCAAAACATAGTAATTCCTCTATGAGATGATTTTGTTAATCTCAAGTCCAAGGATTAATCATACAACCATCATGCTTGAGAGAATCCATAGACACACAAGTAATGTTTCATTTAGGATTCTCAAGATCGGGTCAGTTCAGTGAACTTATTTTCTAATAAGCACCCACACATTTGTTTAAGTGTCTCCACACTTTAATATATGAAATCGATTACTTTATTCATAAAAAAGAAGCATAATGTATACTAGTCTAATTGTTTTATCAGTACTATGTCTTAATGAAAATTTTGTTTACAACCAACAAATTGGCTTTAAAGGCATAAACTAACATTTTTTTATCCTTGTCAACTGATTACCTATACTATAATGTAATTATCATATAATATTCCTAAACTACACAATCCTTCAGTGTCATCAATTTACAATTTAACAAATATATTAGATAAAGCTAAGCAGACATTTACCTTAAGCATATCCCTAAAGCCAATTGATCTTCTCTCAAATTTCTGAATTAAAGTTATATCAAGATATAAAGCTATAATTCCAATTAAAGTATGAAATAATAAATACTTAAAAAATAATAAGAAACGTTATATAGATAATTTAATATCTCTATTGACATAGTAACAATAAGAATAAATATTAAGCTTGCAAAGAGTATAATAATAATCGAGGGAGATATATCAATTAAAAACCATTAGATCATGTAAAGAAGAATTTTAGACCATTTAGGAAAATCATTTTCCAAATTGATGAAAAGAATGAAGGTGATGGTTTGGAAAGAATGTCTATTACCTATTTCTAATCACATAAGAGGGTATTTTTGTAAATTATCTTTATGAATAACAGTTGATATTTTCTTTAATCTTTACAAGTTTTGGGTCCTTCCCATAGAGTGGAAGATTTTGTCAAATTTGCTCCTAAATTTGTCTTTTTCTTTTTTTTCCAATACTCATTTTGGGCTTCATTTTCTTTGGTCAAATGACTGAAGAGAAAACCTTTACAACTAAAATCTTCTTTCATTAAGGAGATGAAGAGGAACAATAGAATAATCCTTTTGAGGCAAAGAGTAACCTATACAAATACTCCCCACAATAGTCATCAAAATTACATTTATAATGATGTTTCACTTGAAGAACAATAAATTAAGAGATCTTTAGTATGTAAAAATCAGATGAATGTAAAGTGATCCTCTTTAAGCCTTTATACATTTGAATATGATGATTTAAAAGCTTAAGAATCAAGTTTAAAACACTAAATATGAAGATATGTGAAAAACAAGAAATCTGGAAATATGGGTAGCTCCATGTT
>JAOXYD010000007.1:4098805-4132436 GCA_028565735.1 Pinacopodium congolense
TTGATTTAATCCAAAAAACAGGAGAATATAATGGACAATCTGAGTTAGAAAACCCCCTATGATGATTTAGAAACTCATATATGGATCTTAACTACAATCTCCAATTTATAGAACTAAAAAATACAATCTGAAACTCGAAATCTAAGTGTTTTAAGCCTAAGTGTCAAGGAAGAACAAGAAGAGAGAATCTAGAGCTTCTCACTCTAAGTTGATCTTATTACTAGCTAATTGATGCGTGTTATCTGTTGTTTTTGACTCTATGCAGACTCTGGAAGATCACCCCTCACATGTCAGAAGACAAGTGAATTAATTCATATCATTCCAAGGTTGAAATCTGCAAGACACCAAGCTGAAAATGTTGACTTGGAGTACAACAGCACCCTGCCACACTACAACGGCACCCTGCCACCCTACAACGACACCCTCTCATGGTGCCGTTATAGCCCGACTTCTGGACAGTTAAACGACCCCCTGTTCTTCATCAACGGCACCCTCTCAAGGGGTGCTATTTGATGTTTTTGCTTAAATCTTCATCATTAAGCTCCATTATGCAAATTAAACATTATAGGGCATCAATTAAACAATTAAACACTGATTTAGGGATCATAATTCAACAAATTAACCATAAAAATCATATCAATTTGACCCCTATCAATTACTCCACTTTATTACTTATTCGATAGGTGCACTTGTCTTTCGTCATGCTAGTTTTCACTTAATATCATTTTGGTTTTCAAAGTAAAATCGGTTTAAGGAACTCCCATTTTTAATCAATTTAACCAAAAAACAACAAGTTTTTAGTGCCGCTGCCAAGAAATAATCATTGTGTTTTTGTTCATGTTAGAGAAATTGATCTCAATTACTCTAGGATGTACATTTTGTATGTAGCATCCCACTCTTAGAGGACCCCTATTTGATATTCTAATGAATATCCGAGTAAATATCATACAAGGGTGGCACGTTAGAGTAATTACAGTAGCCATCATGCAACATAATCAAAAGGAACATAGATATTAAACCTCATATTTCATTAAACCAAATTCCAATTATACATCATCATAAACTGTATAGAAGTAGCAAATAGAACAAAAACATGCTATCTATATTCTTCGAAACTTCAGCTGACCAACCTCTAACCCATAATAAATCTGTAAGTATGCAACTCTCACTTTCTCTACACTGTATTACTCTAGAAGTCGAGCTCCCTCCGATCTGAAATGTTGAATCGAATGAGTTTTTGGGGAAAAACTCAGTGAGTGGCCATCATTGATGTGCTCACTCTATCCACAAATAAGCATATAACACACAAAAAATAACATAATTATCACAATATAATCAAGTTTTTCATGCCTTTATCATATAAAAGTATGATTATACAATGGCATTCTATCATGCGAGAAGAAAATTACAAATATACATGGGACTCGATTTTCTTTTTCTTCTGTTGTGACTTTATGCCATTTACTGTCCCATATCAGTAACTGATACTGGACTCATTATTCAGGTATTGACCCTAATCCGTAGTGGAAAGTGGGTCTACACATATCTGAGTCTGAGGCTCGTTCCAACCACGGGCATAAGCCCCACACCAAACTACGGCTAGCCTGGTCATCTCAGTCACAACGCCATTAATGTGATCATGCATTTCATGAATGCAAGGAAACACATTATAGATCATACAAGCAATCAATTAAGTAGAATACACATACATGTCACAAGCAGTTTCGGGATAATTATCATAACTCTAGTTATATTCATCCTTTTTACATGATTCTTTCTCCAGTATCTCCCTAACCTCTACCTATATAACTTTCATTCTTAAGGCTATTTCATATTCGAATCCTATATGGATGAAAAATGGGTCGAAATGTTAGACATCAAATTAACCTCGATTTTGATATATATTGTTCCAATCTCTTGCAAATTTCAACTCTACACACTTACATACATCTCATGCTTTCATGCTTTATCAAGAGGGACCATATACTTACTTGATATAGTTTAACAAAGTCTCTTTTTAGCTCCCTAAACCATGAAAATCCGTGCTCCAATCAAGGTAGGAGAAGAGGGGTTTGGAAGAACTCATGAAGATATACAAAATACTTCAAAGTTTGGCTTAATTTTCGTAAGAATCATGTAGGTTAGAGTTAGGGATTGAAGGTCACGAAGGAAGAAAAAGAAATCAGAAGAAAATTTCTGGAAATGAGACTTAAAATGGTTAAACACCGATGGTGGTAAGTAATGAAATATAATTGGTCCAAAGTGTCACATTCTCATTGGTTTACACTCCACTAATCACTCTCTTCAACTTGTGATCCCTTGTTTAATTCACCATAACTCAATAACCACGAATCATTTGATCATGAAATTTTACAGGCATATCTACAAGACATATATGAACAAATTTTATGCTTTATACCTACCCTAATTCTAACTCCAAGGTCCTCATTTAATAGGAAACATCTAGGGTACCTGAATCAGTATTCTAACATAAATAGATTCTATAAAACAATCATAACTTTCATAATACTTATCCTTTTGGCCTAATTCTTTCGAAAAAATTCAACCAAGACGTAGTGCTACAAATTTCTTCCTTATTCTCCTTAAATTTGTATTCTATCAGGATAGAAAATGGGTTGAAAAGGTAGGCTAGATTTTAGTCCTGAAATCAAAATTTGACTCCAATGATGTCTAAATTAAAAACCCCTCCCTATAACATCTTAAAATTCATCAATCCACCATTTTCTATTTCCTAAAACATTTATCATCACACTTTTCATCCATTTAATCATTCCAAATCACAAATTCATAAGTCAAGACACAAATAAATTCACATTTGCACGATAAGCACCTCAGAATCACGTATACCCGAAAATTATCAAGTGAATACATCTAACACCTTTACCATTATTCCGAATCACAGTGTAAGTATATAGATTAAATTCAAGACACAATTATATATGCGAAATGACTCTCTGAATAGGGGATTCCTATATATATAGGAATTGGGTCACTACACTTTAGGTTGCATAATCCAAGCTTGTGAGATTATGGCCTTAGTTAGTTATTCCCTGGTTCTTAATGCGGCTATACCACTAAATCTAAAGACCTTATTCTAGGTTATGGCGTAGCTAGGGATATTTTTAGAACTTATTTGATTTATCAAAAATTAAAGGAACTTAAGATACAAGAGCTTATTTGTGTCTATATGCTAGTATTTTAAGCATATGGTGGAGCTGTCGCAAGCTACCAAATAATAAAATACCTTACTAACCTAACTAACTATGTAGTAGGGCAAGTCAGGACCGAATCCACAAAGAACTTGTAGTATTTTAAGTTATTCCTAATATTGCATAAAATAAAAATAAAAGAAATTCTCTCATGTGATAGAATTTAAATAAATGAAAAGACAACTAAAGAAATTAAAGCAAACAAACAATAATGTAAAAAGATAAGAAACAAATAACAATAACAAAAAGCTAGGTAGAAGATATTTTCAAGTTTTATGAATTATAATGGATCATCGAAAACATGTAAATTGTGTCATGCCTAAGATACTAGCCTAGAGATACAAATATATTCTTACATCCCAAGTTTCTCTAATCTTAGATAAATCTAACAATCTATGAAAATACCCCTAACTACGTGACAACCAAGAATAAGCTTTCCAGATTCAATGACATAATAAAATTAAGTTTTACTTGTAAAATCAATTAACCTATCGCTGCTTATCGTAATCACTAATGAAAATTACAAATTAAAAGCTCAAACCTAACAATTGAATTAGGAATCATAAATAAAATGGTCAATCTTACCCATAATCTCTATTTCTTAGCATTTAACTAAAGTTCTAATTCAATCCTAACATAAAAATAAAAAACTCATTAAAACCTAATTCAATTCTCACAATTTTAACATATTAATCCTTTAAATATCTTCTAATCTAAATAAAACTAAGCTAATATACAAAAATTAAATAAAACACAATCTAAAAATGAAAAAATCATAAAGAAAGCAATAACCATAAGGCTAGAAATTGGAGAAATATCACTATATCAACAATAAATGAAGGTTTAACAAGTACTTAATAAAAATCAAACAAAATACATTAGTAAAATACCAAAAAAAATAAAGACAGTAGTGGAAACATAAATAAAACCAAAGTTTTGCACCTAAAGCATTAATCTAATGCTAAAACCTAGACCCATATGAAAAGAAACATCAAAATAACACAAAACCTAAGGAAAATAAGAGGGAAATAAGGATTGCCTATGTGGGAGCCAAAAGTGATGAAAGTCCCCTCCCATTTCTCTATTTACATGTCCTCTCAAGGATTTAGGAAGATTTGAGGATGGAAAGCCAAGTTTTCCCTTTGTTTTAGAGAAAGACTGCATTTTTTAGACTTAAATGACCCTTGGAAAATGATTTAAACGGTGCTTGTTGAACCCCCCATTTATAGTTCTTAATTAAATGGCAATTGAGCCTAACTTAAACATTGTCATTTAACTTCAGCAGAACTCATTGTTCAGCTTCTTTTCCAGTAACTCCTTCCACTATTTTACTCTAATTCTTACCAAACTTGGTCTTTTTAAATGTAGTTATGTCATAAGGTCAAATTTGTTGTTGGTTGGTTTAGTCTAAATTATCCCAGGTAATTATCAAATTAAACAATTAAAACACACTTTCATAAATCAAATTTAAAGCTAACAATTACGACAAGTATTGGTAAGCTCATCACAAACTACCAAATAATAAATTCATAACTACCTAGCGGTATAGTAGTGTGAGCTAAGATCGAACCGCAAGGAGCTAAGATGTAATTGATATTTCGGATATTATAAAGAAAATAAAAACAAAACATATAATGCAATGAGGACTAAACCAGCTAAGATGCAAGGAATACAACTAATGAGGTAAACACAATGCAAAAGTATGACAAAACTAATAACAATATCAAATAAATGGACTGAATATATTATTAGGATTCTGGGACAATTATCGATCGTCGAACCTAAATAAATGGTGTTTTAGCTAAGATATTAGCCTATGAATCTAATTAAGCTCTCAAATCCTCAATTCCTCTAAAGTAGGTGGTAAGAGTTGTCATTGTCTCATTAAATAATAAAATACCTAAGTAATTCTAGCTACGTAATTAGAGCAAATTAGGGTCAATCCCACAAAGAACTGGTTATATTTAGAAGCTATTCCAAAGGTTGCACTAAAAGAAAAAGGAAATAAAAATAGCCCCTGGATGTGAAGACATTAAAACTAAACATAAAGACAATTAACGAACATAAAATAAATCAACAAAAACGCATAAAAGAAATAAACATACGACAATAAAAGAAAGTTGGGAAAAATATATATATATGGGATTTTAGACTTATAATTAATCCTCAAAATAAATAAAATACGATTGGTCTAAGATGCTAGCCTATATGTTTGGACAAGCTCTCATACCCTCTCTTTCACCTATTTTAGATAAATTCAATAAGCTCTGAAAATATCCCTAATTACGCGATAACCTAGAATAAACTCTCTAGATTTAATGGCGCAATAGCTTTAAGTACTAGGAAACAACTAGCTTAAGCCATAATCTCGCAAGTTTGGATTGTGTAACTTAGAGAATTGGAATCCTAGACTAGATTGATTAAGTTTACTGACAAATTCAACTAGCCTATTGCTACTTATAGAAATCACTAAGGGGATGTTTAGTTGAATTGTAGGTTGTGATTTTTTGTTGTGGTTATTATTTTTTTGTATTAGTTGTTGTGTTTTCTTTTTCAATTTCTATGATATATTAGTGTGTTTTCTTTATTAATTTTTGTACTTAGAAAAACAAGAAACCAAAACTAAAAATCAAAGTCCAATTAAATAGGGCCTAAGACTATTACGTATCATAAGCTCATTATTAGCAATTGAATTAGAAATTATACCTAGGATGGCCAATCCTATTAATTAATTCCTAATTCATGTCATTCAATCAGAATTCCAACTTAACCTTGACCTAAATCATAATGTCCAATCAATTCATAATCAAATCTCATAATAATAAAGCCAAACTTCCATCAATATCTTCTAACCCAAGCATAACCAAAGCTAACATTAAGAAATTAACTAAAACAAACATCAAACTAATTAACTAAAACAAATAGCAAACTAACAATAAAAATAACAAAAGAACATAACTAAAGGCTAGAAAATAAAAGAAAAGCCATAGATTAACCAAATAACAAAGATTCAACACAATATTTAAACACAACTTAAACTAAATACAAAGAACAATAAAAAGGAAAGCATTAAACAACAATAAATGGAAGCTAAAACAATCTAAATCATGAAAATGCAAATGCTGAAAATGAAAAACTAACTTAAGGAACATAAGAAAAAGAAATGAACAACGAAAGAAAGAAGAAAAAATAAATGAAAGAAACAAAGGTGGAGGCCGAATGAAGTTATTTTGTGTGGCTCCCTACCTCTACAATGTTTGCAAGTTCCCTTATACATGAAAAGTAAAAATGTTGTCGTCCTTCCCAAGATTCTAAAGCTTGTTTTGACTTCTAGTCACTTATTGTAACGGTCCTCTCCTCAAGCTTTGCTTCTTTATGCGTCACCTAGAAAACTTCTTTGATATGTCTTCTGTTGCATAAGTTAATGGGACATGTGTCCCTCTTAGAAGAGCTCCTTGCCTCCATGCTTTTGCTCTTGGCCAAATTATGCTCGTGGAAAGATTTAAAACAATTGTTTTTGTCTTATTCTCTAAGCTTATTAATGTGTCCTTCATCTATGCTTTGTCATTATTTTATGTTTAAGGCCACCATTTATAAGTCTATGAGAAGCTCTCCACCTTCTTTAATAACATGATTTGCTCCTCTATCTTGGAAACAATTGCTTTTGTCTTTTCTGGTGGGACACTTGTTCTTTTATCCTTCCAAGCCTCCACTCACCAAAAGTCCCTCCTTATCTCTCTTGTCTTTAATCACATTTTTGGCAATTTTGCTCTCACCCAAGAATGTTTCTTGGCGTTGAATTGTTATTCATCGATTTACGTGTATTTCCATGCTATGAAAGGTATTACTATGTTCCTCTTTTTTATTTATATGCTCCTTCATTGAAAGCTTTTGCTCTAATTTGCTTTAAATTACTTCTAATCTTCTTTCTTTTCTCATATATTTATGTCTAATAATTAAATCTACATGGAAACGTAATATGAATACAAAATGAGTATTTAAGAACTAAAATCGAGATGAATTCACATTGAAATGCATATAAAAATATCATGTAATTCAACCCTATCAGTAGGTAAAACTAATAAGCTCTAGAAACACCCTTAACTTTGTTATAACCTAGAATAGGCTCCCAAAGTTTAATAGCAAAGAAGCATTAGGTAATAAGGAATGATTAATTTTGGCCCCTAACACACAAGCTCAAAAAGTTTAACCTAAAGAATTAGAACCTTAGACTAATTTGTTAAGTTTACCTATAAAACCAACTAATATATTGCGACATTTGGAAATTTCTAATGACTATTACATATCAAAGCTCAATCCTAGCTTTCAAATTAGGAATTATCAGAATGTGTGATCAAGCCTAGCAATAACTCCTAACTCTTACTATTAAACCAAGTTTCCATTTAAACTTAAGCATAAGAAACCAATTCAATAAAAGCCCAGCATCATTCTCACAAATAATCACCCTTCATCCCTTAATACCTTGAAACCCTTAGGAAATTAGCCATGGATGCTCAAATTAATCAAAACAAAAATTAAATAAACATAACCGATACTTGAAAAATTAAAGAAAAGTGATGAAAAATTGGGATTCGACACTAATATAATAAAACTCAGGGTTCTTATGCTAAAAACTAATTTAATTTAAGCCAATACACAAAACCCAAGTTAAACACACATTAAATAGAAAATCCAACACCCAAAAATATAATAAAAACTAAAATTAAATTATATAAAACCTAAAAAATGCACAAACTGTAACCATAAGGCATAATCTAATCACAAACATCACAAACTTTAAATCATGTATTAAGAGTTTATGAATGATCAAGACACATTAAATAATTCAAAATCATGAAATGACCTTTGAATTGAGAAAATATGCAACTTTGACATTCCAATTGCAATGCATGATTAAAATTGAGTCCTTAGATCAATTGAATATTAAGTAAAACTCACAAACACATTGAAAACAACCTATCTAAGGTTTTGAAGCTTCCAAATCCTTTAATGTTTTATTACCTTCAAATTTGGCCTTCAAACTCAAAACTTCCATATTGAATTCACCCTGAAATATATCTATCTTTGAATCATACATTATAAACTTATATCATTAGTAATCAAATATATTTTGTTATCATCAAAGCCAAGATTGGAACCTCTCTTAGTTCAACAATCTCCCCCTTTTGATAATGATAAAACATGTGATATTATGGAAATAACAAACCACCTTCCAAACAATAAAACCATAGTATAAAATAACCAAAGATCTCATATTTTCAAAACCAAGGCTCCCCCTTAGTTCATGTAACCAAAGTTCCCCCTAGATCATGCATTTAGGCAATTTAAGCTCCCCCTAAATGTATGCATTAACATCTAACATATGTAGGAGAAACTGGTCATTAAAGGGACACACATATGCATATACCCTCAATGATTAACTCCACTTTTATAATAGACACGAACATTACATAATCACAACAAATATCACACATATTTCTCCCCCTAAAGATATGCGTTAACATATAACATATGTAAGAGCAATTGGTCATTAAAAGGACACACATAAGCATATAACTTTAATGATTAACTCCACTTTAATGATAGACATAATCATCAAAAAAACACAACAGATATCACACATATTTCTACCCCCTTTTTGACATCATTAAAAAGATTGAGAAACATGCATGGAAAACATAAATCAAGGAGTAAGACATGCATAAGAGGATAAATAAAAGAGAAAAGCATGTATAGATGCAAAATTAGGAGAAAAGCATGTATAAACACATAAACACATATAAATCAAATAGATGCACCATCAATCATGCCTAATTCTCTTCTAATCATGCAAAAATTATCTTCATTCATTGATTTAGTAAAGATATCGGCCAATTGATGATGTGTATCCACAAACTCTAATTCAATATCACCATTATGCACATGATCTCTTACAAAATGATGTCTTATCTCAACATGCTTAGTTATTGAATGTTGAATTGGATTTTTAATTAGGAAAATGGCACTAGTGCTATCATACCTAATAGGAATCTTTGTCATTTCCATGTTATAATCTCTAAGTTATTACCTAATTCAAAGAACTTGTGCACAACAACTACCAGCAGCTACATATTCTACTTTGGCAGTAGATAAAGCAACCGAATTTTACTATTTATTAAACCATAAAACTAATGCATATCCAAGGAATTGACAAGTGACAGAAGTACTCTTTTTATCTAATAAACTACCGGAATAATTCACATTCGAATAACCAATTAATTCAATGAATGCACTTTTAAGATACTATAAACTCAAAAAAGATGAACTAACCAAATATCTCAAAATTCTCTTAACGAATAATAAATGAGACTCTTTAAGATTTGATTGAAATTTAGCACATAAACACACACTAAACATGATATTGGGTCTTATAACGGTTAAATAAAATAAACTACCAATCATACCTCGATATTTCTTGACTTCCATCGACTTACCCTCCTCATCATTGTCCAATTTGATGGTGACGATTATTGGTGTGCCTAGTGGTTTGGGTTGACTCATCCCAAATCACTTGAGTAACTCCTTTGTATATTTAACTTGATTAATAAAGATGTCATCTCTCATTTGCTTGATTTGGATTCCAAGTAAGTAGATTAATTCCCTTATCATCCTCATCTCAAATTTCCTATTTATACACTTTGTAAAATCTTAACATACAACATTATTAGGAGCACCAAAAATGATGTCATCTGCATAAATTTGAACAATCAACAAACCATCAATATTTTTCTTTGTAAAAAAATTTTTGTCAACTTTACCTTTAACAAAACCATTTGGAAGAAGAAAAGAGATCAATCTATCATACCAAACTCTAGGATCTTGTTTCAATCCATACAAAGCTTTAGAAAGTTTGTAAACGTGCTTAGGTGCATCATGATTTTCAAAGCCTAGAGGTTGCTCTACATACACCTTCTCTTGAATAAAACTATTTATGAAAGTACTTTTAATATCCATTTGATAAAGTTTAAAATCCACATAAGAAGCAAAAGCCTAATAGCTTCTAATCTAGCCACAGGCACAAAAGTTTCCTCATAATCAATTCCTTTTTCTTGGTTATACTCTTTTGCTACTAATGTTGCCTTATTTCTCACAATGTTTCCATCCTCATCAAGCTTATTCCTAAAGACCCACTTAGTACCAATAATTTGATGATCATTAGGCTTAGGCACTAGGGTCTAAACTTTGTTCCTTTAAAATTGGTTCAACTCTTCATTCATAGCCAAAATCTAACTCTCATCACTTAAGGCTTCATCTATAGTTTTAGGATTAATGTTGGATAAGAATGTTATAAGGGACAAGTCTCTAAAGTTTTATCTAGTTGCTACATGTCTTCCTACTTCACCTATAATTTGGTTAGAGGGGTTGTCCCTTTTATATCTCCACTATCTTGGTAAGCTCCCATCTCTCCTAACTTCCTCATTTGGTTCAACAATAGACTTATTAGGTGAAGGTTGAACATCAAAGGTGTCTTCCTTAGACTCTTCTAAACCTAATATCTCCATATCCTTAGATAAACCCAAATCATCAACAACATTTTTCTTAGCATTAAAGGGGTTAGATTCATAACAAATAACATTCATTGTCTCTTCAATCATTATAGTCCTCTTATTAAACACCCTATAGGCTCTATTAGTAAAAGAATAACTAACAAAATTGCCTTCTTTAGATTTAGCATCAAACTTACCAAAATTATCTCTAGTTTTAAGATAAAACATTATCATCCAAAGACTTTAAAGTAACTCACCTTTGGTTTCTTCCTAAACCAAAACACATATGAAGTTTTATCCATATAAGGTTTTATGTAGACCTTATTAGATACATGATATGCACATGGAATGGCTTCTGAACAAAAATATTTAGGAACATGATATTCGTTTAACATAGTTTTAGCTATTTCTTATAAAGTCTTTTTTTCCTCTTAATAACTCCATTCTATTTAGGGGTTCTAGGTGTTGAACAATTATGAAAATGTCATTTTCTTCACAATATGCATCAAACAAATCATTTTCAAATTCTCAACTATGATCACTTCTAATTGAGGTAATCATATAACCTTTTTCCAATTGAACTCTCTTAGCAAACTTGATAAAAGAATTAAAACATTCATCTTTTCTAACAAGAAATATAACCCATATAAATATAGTAAAATCATCAACAATCACATATGCATATAATCTACCACCTAAACTTGCAATTCTAAATGGTCCAAACAAGTCCATATGCAATAACTATAAAGATCTAGAAGTTGTTACCAATGAGGCCTTGGTTTTCTTGCCCATTTGATATACATCACACGTCTTGTTCTTTTCATACTTCACTTTGAGTAGGCTATTCACTAGCTCCTTGTTACAAAGATTGGAGATTTGTTCCATGCAAGAATGACCTAACCTTCTATGTCACATCTAAGCACACTCATTCATAAACATTAAACACTCAACATTTTGGTTAGAGATATCATTTATATCAATAGTATACATGTTTCCTACTCTCTTACCAATAAAGACAATACAATTATCATTCATATTAAAAACTATGCAAGATTCACCTTCAAAAGAAACTTTGAAACCCTTATCACATAATTGACCCATACTTAACAAATTATACTTTAAACCTTCTACCAAAAGTACATTATAAATGGTAGTACTATTCTTACTGATTTTGTCAATGACAATTATCTTACCTTTGATATTATCTCCATATGTCACATATCCTCCATCTTTGTCTTTCAAAGAAATAAAGTGAGAGGCATCACTCTTCATATGCCTAAAGCATCCACTATCTACTTATTATGTGCTCTTCTTAAAATCCTACAAAACAAAGAAAATCATTTCACCTTAGATACCAACATTAACTTGGTCCTTAGGGGCTAGATACCTTTCTAGTTCCTAAGGCCTTTGGTAAACTAGAAAACTTAAATAATTTATCAAAATAAAATCTTTCTAAATAACCATACCTTCCGTAATAATCACAAACATATGTAACTTTATGAAAATGCATGTTTGTATTAAAGTTGTTCAAATATGTAAATCTAGATACATTATTTCTAAAATTTCTTCTTTGTTGGAATCTTGGCCTAGAATGAACATGAAAGTCATTTCTCGATGCATGGGCATGCATAGGATGAGCATGTGAATGTGTAGGCCTAATGTGTATAGATTATAGCCTATATGCATTATATGAACATTTTACATTTGAAAAGAAACTATGTCTTTTGTTAAGAGCATGCATATTTCTCCTAGATATAGATCTTGAGGCATACATATAGGCATGATGAATGTTCTTAGATTGAGTTCTAGAAGATAATACACCATTTTTAAAAGATGATCTAGAAATATGCTCTTTATCTAAACTTTTTCCTTTTACAAAAATAGTCTTGGCATTATATGTTCCAATTCCTTGTGTAAAGCCTAAGCCACATTTATTATTGGAGGCCTTTTGAGATCCAAGCATATTATCTAATTTTTATTTTCCCTTAGTAAACTTTTCTAATAATTCTTTAAGACCTTTTTATCTCATTCTTTAAGGAATCATTTTCATCCATCATTGTCTTCTTATCATTATCAAAAGCCACACTTTTAGATTCTAAGGCATGCAAATCATTCTTCAACTTTTCATTTTCTATTCTAAAATCCATCAACTTTTTGCATTCCTTATGTTTAGAGGACAATCTCTTTCGTTTTGTGATTACATGTTATAAGCATTTAACCAATTCATCATAACTTAAACTACATGTACAAGCATATTTTCATTCTCATCATCATCATTAGAGAGTAAAGAAGATGGTACATTATCATCTAAAGCCATGAGACAAAACTTGGCACTTTCATTCGAGGCTTTCTTTCCCTTCTTGACCTTCTTCTCTCTTCTTTTCTTCTTACTACTTCTTTCATCCTTCTCATTTTCCTTAAGAAGTAGGCAATTAGCCTTTAAATGTCCTAATTTCCTACATTCATAACAAATGACATTAGTAGATTTTCTCTTATGATCATATTTACCTTGCTCTTTTTTTTTTTTGGAAAATGACTTCTTCTTTAGGAATTTGTTGAACTTCTTGGTAAGGAGAGCTATCTCTTCTTCACTTTCTTCAGAAGAGCTCCCTTATTCTCTAGATTCCTCTTTCTTGGCTTTGAATGCCAAGTTCTTCCTTCTTGATAAAGCTTCCTCCTCTTTTTCTTTTGAGTCCTTCATCACCATCTCATATGTAAGCAATGAACCTATCAATTCTTCCAAAGGCAAAACATTAAGATCTTTAGCCTCTTGAATGGGGGTTACCTTAGCTTCTCACTCCTTTGGCAAAGATCTCAAAATTTTTCTAATAATTTCAACATTAGCATATGATCTTCCTAAACCCTTTAAAGCATTTATGATGTTACCAAATCTAGCATACATGTCAAAAATGCTTTCATTAGGATGCATTGAAAATAATTGATATTGATGAATGAGTATGGATAGTTTGCTTTCTTTCAATTGGATAGTACCCTCATGAGTAACCTCTAAAGTATGCCAAATTTCTTTAGCCATTTCACACATAGATACCTCATTAAATTCTCTTCTACTTAAAGCATAAAATAGGATATAAATGGCTCTAATATTAAGTGAAAGCAATCTTTCATCCTCTACATGCCATTCCTCTTTTACCTTAGGAATCATTTGATCATTCTCAATCTTAGTGGGAACATAAGAACTCTTATTCACTATATCCCACAACTTAACATTTTTTCTCGAAGAAAGAACTTCATCTTAGTTTTCCAATATAAGTATCATTTCCATCAAAAAAAGGAGGTCTATCAATATTTTGAGCTTCAAAACTAAACAAACTATCCAAGTAAACCATAATAGATGTTTTCTCACAATTTCTTAGAAATTTATGTAAGACTGAGACCTAGGCTCTGATACCAATTGTAAGCCTTATAGCACCCAAGAGGGGGTGAATTGGGTAATTAAAAAATTCTTTACTAATTAAAACGAACAACCTAAACCAATTGGAATCGAAATGTAATCACTAAACCAAAGTTCAACTTAAGATGATATCGAAATGCAAATGCCAAAATAAATATAATAAATTGAAATTCAAGCCATACAACTAAAAATAAATAAAGGAGTTAAAGGAAAAGAGAGATACAAGGAAATTATAAAAGTTTACCTACCCAAAAGATATGCTATATCTTATTTCCAACTACTTGTTGGATGATTTTCACTAATCAAACAAACCAAGTACAATCTTCTTATAAGGTGAAGAGTAACCTTTACATTCTTACTTTCCAATGATGAAGAGTAACCCTATACAAGACTCAATCTTCTTGTTGAAGGTGAAGATTAACCTTTAACAACTCCTTTTAATGTAAAGAGAAGCCTCTACAACGTACAATTAACCAAATGATTCAATACCCCAATTCAAGTAACAAAATATACCTTAAAAGGTGTTTAATTCAATGCGCAATTAAACTATGGGCTTTAGAGTTCAATAAATGATATGAATGAATGATGGAAATCTTGAAAGCTTAAACAAAAATGTGTTTATATATATGTAATATGAGCAAAATGTGCTAAGTACAAAATCTGGACAGTTTAAGCACTCTATGAATGTTCCACTCAAAACACAAATATAAATGCTTAAAAATCAAATTAAAAATTTTAAAGCACTCCTAACACCTTATTTGAACTAAACAAAATAAATTTATGTACCCAGAAACTGATTTAAATGATGAAATTTGTGGTTAAATGAAGAACATAAAAAACTGGACAGTTTTGATATATGAGTGGCATAATTCACACAAATAATGAATCAATCAACCAAAATTTTGAAAATATGATTATTCTAACTCCTAAGAACTTAGAAAAATAGAAAAATAATAATAATATACACTAAGAAATAGATTAGGTAGGTTGAAATCAAAATCAAACTTAATCCAGTGAAAACTAAAGCTATCTTGAAGTAATTAAGTGTTCAAGATCAAGTAACTTAAAAAAAGCCTCTAAAAATTGAAACAAGACTTAAACACAATCTAGAGGGCTTAAGTAAACTAAAATCATGAATTACATGATTTTATAAACAACTTTTTTCAGCTAAAATCGAGATTAAAGCAATAACAGTCTCAATAGAGACAATTTTGATAAATGAATGAGTTCTATCTTTAATCTAATGATATAGCCCTTATAAAATGTAAAATATGTATAAAAAAAATACTTAAACACTCAAGCAAGTTGAACCAACAATTTCACACGCCCAAAAACTCATAAAATAGTAAACGAATGGATTAAAAGTGATATTAGTAAAAGTTGGGCAACTTGAGCTTTTTGAGAGATTTTGGCTTTTTGATATGTTTTCATGGCATCTAGAGAGTGTTAAATTGTTTAAAGAAGGTATTTATAGTGTCTAAAGGCTTAAGGAGGGTTTAGAAGTGTAAAATAACCATTAGAGAAAGGAAAAGAAATAAAGGGCCGAAGGTAAAAACTAGCCATCTGACCTATACAGTGGGTTCTGGGAGTAATACGGTGCCCTCCAGCTTGTCATATTGGTCTCTAGAAACAAACCCAATACAGGGTCTGGATAGCTCATTGTATTGCCTCTCAGCCTACAGTACTGTCTCTAGAAAACCACAGTACAAGTTGCAAGCAAGCTCCAATCCTATCCTATCATCAATTTAACATGAATTAGACTTCAAAAAAACTTTAAATCATGTATTAAGGCTATATGAATGATCATGACACATTAAATAATTCAAAATCATGAATTGGCCTTTAAATTGAGAAAATGTTCAACTTTGACATTCCAATTGCAATGCATGATTAAAATTGAGCCCTTAGATCATTTGAACATTAAGTAAAACTTACAAACATATTTGAAACAACCTATCTAAGATCTTGAAGCTTTTAAATCCTTTGATCTTCTATTATCTTCAAATTTGGCCTTTAAACTCCAATCTTCTATATTGAATTCACCTTGAAATATACCTATCTTTGAATTGTACATCATAAACTTAGATCATTAGTAATCAAACATGTTTTTTTTATCATCACAACCAAGATTGGAATCTCTCTTAGTTCAATACCAACTAGACTACCAAATTTAATTGGAATTTGACCATTAAGTTTGTAGCTTGATAGGTTAAGAATTTGGAGATTAGAGAGGTTGGTAGCTATATTAATTGAACCCTCCAAAGAATTGTTGCATAAATTCGAGATTTAAAGATTGGAGATTTTTCAAGAGAAATGTTGGTATGCTACCAATGATATTATTGTTATGGATATTGATGGCAGGATTGTGAAATACCGATGTTTTAAAAGAATTAATAACTAAAAACACTAAACAATATCAACCACATGAAAAGAAAAATGTACCTATTCTATTTAATATAGCTAGGGTAAGTATGGGTGTCAAATCACAAAGACTACTATTACTGATGAATTTCTATCTAAATCTAGCTAGCTACTGAAAATTGAAAAGTTGATTGATTGATTTTAATAATTAAAAAATAAGAACAATTAAAGTAAAATGCTTAAATAAACTTATAAGGAGAAACAATCAATGATCAAGGTAGGATTCAAGTAATTAATTCCTCTAAGATGTGTATATACTCTTCATTTATCTTATTTTAACTCAAATGCTAGATTTGTTGGACCGTGTATTCTTTAATGTAAATTACACTCTCTATTAAGCAATGTAACATCTATTCAATGCAATAAAACTAGGCAAAATTTTTCTCTATCCTATTCTATCGAATTAAATGCATTAACCTGTTCTATAAAACCTATTATTTTAGCTAAATTCACATTTAACCTAGCCATCCTATGTAAGATCATCTCTAGCTCCTTATGTAAGATTTTTTATTCATGGAGTGATCTAATGCATATAAGAAATTTTGCAATCTCAAATCATACACATAATTAAAGCTTTGAACTCAATGTTTACATTTGCATAACAATTGAATCCAAAATTAATTAATATCCATGAACAAATCTATTTCAAAAACTTGGAACTCAAGAGTTAAAAAAAAGAATAATAAAAAGACTACATCCTAAAGTTCATAAAAACCTAAATCATATAAAGAATTTAGCTCCTAAACATAATTTCATTCACACAAACAAACATAAAGACATAATTAATAAGAAGGTCATGATAACTACTTTTTAATCCTTGAAATTTCGATGTTGGATGGTGAAATCCTTCCTTAAACCTTTAGGTCTTGCCTTTGGATACTTCCTCCCCTTCAATCTTGGTTGAAACCCTTCAATAATGACCTAAGACTTTATGTATGATGTTTAAAGGCTGAATGAAGGTCTTTTGTAGCAACTAAAACAACCAAAAACCTAGAAAACCATCATATACAGATTAAGGGGGCATCCTAATCACAAGCATCATCATGGGCATGATGTTGCCTATGATTCCCACGGGTGATAAATCACAGGCATCATCAGGTAATGGTGATAGCTTTCTGCACCACTTAGTATTTTCATGATATATTCTCTATTTTTCATCCAATTTCTATGAAATTTGGTAAGTAGCTTCATGACCTATTAGAACCCTATAAAATTTCATAACACTTGGAGCTATAGAAGTGCATTTAATGCCTCTCTTAAGTCAGTTGTACTAAATATGGAGCTTAACTAAGCTTGTCTTGTTCTTTCCTTTATGCACTCCTCATAGCTTATCAAATAACCTTAGAATTTGGTGTGAGACTTCATAACATGATGCTCTGAGTCTTTAAAGTGATTCCACACTGCTTCTAGTTCCAAAAGTATGTTAAAATGTCCACCAAAGTCATACAAAATGAATGTAAACATAGAAATAGCTAAGTAACATCACATTCAAAGGGTTTCACACATTAAACATATAATTTAGAATCAATTCAAATAAGCACTAAATCATGTTTAAAATATGTATACTTTAAAAGCTATTAGAAATCAAGGTGTTCAAGTTTGAAATTACTAAAATTGAAACAACTTTCAATTTTAGATGTGAGCAACAACAAACTTATTTAGACTTATAAAGAGGTAGAGGAGACCTTGGTAATAGCAGGGAAGGAGAAGGAGAGAGAGGTGATGCTTCCGTTGGTAAAGGAGAAGAAAATTAAATAAAGAGAAGAGAAGCAGTAACAAGGGAGGAAAATTTTAGGTGCATAGTTTATAGTGATTTTTAGTGTAATTTAATGCACATATGCCCCAAAAATGATGTTAAAGTATTTGATTTATCTTTGGATATGTTTATATTGAAGTTTGAAGATTGAAAAGTTAGAAATCTGAAAAATTCTATCAAAAATTCAGAAATTAAGAGCAAAACAATGATATAGTCCAACCACTATTTAAGAATGAAGAACTACCGTTGAAGTCAGTTCTAGAAGCTAAACGGCGGGACTTCAATGACGTTATTTAAGTTAATTTAAAATGCTATTTAAGTACCTGCCGCGATTTTCCCAGTTAGATCTCCTATTGCATTGGTTGCAGCTTCCTCCACTTGCTTCTAACTTGCAGTAGACATAAATATGAAGCTTCAGAGACCAAATTCGTGTAATTAGAACATAATTTAGGCCAGCTAGATCAAATATTAGTCTAGGATTTTCTTCTTCTTTTTCTAGGATAGGTTTTTCTTTTCTGTTTCTTTTCTAGCTTTGAATATGATATTTTCATGCTATTTTTAAGGATTCCAAGAATTTGTAAATGTGATTGAAGGCTATATAACAGTTTGGAGCTTCATTTGGTTTAATCTAAACCCTTAAATCACTTGTTTCATACTCTTTCTTTACATATATGCAAGAACATATGGATTAACTTTGATTCTTCCTATTCTTTGTTATGTATGATGTTTTAATTTGAATTTGAGTTAAGTACGGGCTATTAAATGCTTTGACTAAGTTTTTATTATATTTTAGATGATAATCTTTGTTTATTTGAATGTGTAATGCTTATTTTTAAGTTGGCCACTTAAGATAGAGTTAATAGATGATTATTAGAAAAATTAGTAAAAAACATGATTTTAATCAATACATGACCATTAGATAGTTAATTATGAGGGTGCTAATTAAGAAATAAGATATTTTTAGGTTACATTTTTTAAACTTTAAGCCCACTTCCTATATTTATAGGCGGACCAAATTATAAAATAGGAATGCAAGAGATAAGGCATTGACTTGACCATAACTTTGTCTTAACTTTGTGAAGATACCCTAGATTAGACTTTTCAACCTCTTCATGACTCAATTAATTCATTTAAATCCTAATCCTTAGCTAATCATTCATTTTGGTATTCTTTAAGGTAATATGGAATCCTTTGCATTGTTGGAAGCTTTTAGGTATAATTTCGTTGATCTAACCTTTATAATCGCAATCTTGAGTTTTCTAGATAAGTATAATCCAAGTGACCTAGTATTCACAACATTTTTCTCATGGGTTCGATATTCAGACTATTAACAATACTCCAATTTATTACTTATTAACCGATATACTTACCGCAACGGTTGGTCTTGATTTAATTTTGATTTGTAAGATTAAAGTTTAACTTATTTGAACTTAATTAGCATTAGATCGACCAATAGAAAACAAATTCAAAATGACATCATTTCCACCTGTCAATTAACATCTTTTTTCTCTTCCAAAACGACATTATTTTATTACTATACAAGATGATGTTATTTTGATAATTTAAGTCAACAACATTTTTACCTATTAAAACAATGTCATTTTAATTAGGAAAAAATCTATTTTACAAAATTCATACAAAATGTTTAGATGCCACATGGAAAGTGCTATGCGTACTCAAGTGCCATAGAGCGAAGTCTAACTGACATTTCGTTAATTCACGTAAAACAAAACTAATAAAAGACTAACAATTGATAGTAATTCGAAACTTAAGGTACTTATGTGATAATTTTGAAATCACATGAATTTAAGTGAAAGTTGACTAAAGTAAAAGGGTCTCTAGTAAATTTAACCTTAATTAAAACTATGGAAGTCTAGTCCTATCTAACTTGCTCCCCGAGGCCATTTAAAACTGAATACTTCTAGTATATATTTTTATTTAGTTGTAAGAGAGTCTATGGATCAATTTGCCCAATCTATAGATTTAATACAATAAATACTTTCCTTCTAAAAAAACGTAGAACTTATAAAACTAATATAAAGATCCATTAATCAAATAATATTGTTAAGTGATGTAAAGAACCAATTAATCAAATAATATCTTTAGTTTTGTATATTTGTAGAGGAGTTAAGATCAATGTGTGAGAGAAAAACAAAAGAAGGAAACCTTAAGTTTGATTATGATTCTCATATTTGATGAGGAACTATAATTTAGAGTTGAATATTTCAACTTCAAGAGATTTGTTGGATGTTTTGTGATTCCGCAATTTGTTCATTACATAGCCGTCGTAAAAGTATTATTGCTTGATTTCATAATTGCTTTTTTAAAATAATTTTATATTATGATTTTATCAAAATTTATTATTTGCTAGTTGATGCCATGAATTGAACTCGGCGCTCGGAGCATCTACATGCCTTTGCAGTTGGTCAAAATTTTTAATGCTCACAGAACCCAATTAGTCAAATTACTAAAAATGTTGAATTTGCTAGTCAGCACGTAACAATTAATTAATGTATCGATCCAAAATATCTTTGGCACTTTCAATAATGATGGTCAGACCAAAAGGAGAGGGCTAACATGAGAGATAAATGAGAAAACATGTTGGAGTCCACCAGCGGTAACACTACTAGAAAATTTTCAACCGGTGGGGATGCCTATTAAAATTATTTAGGAGTAAGACACGCATCCAGGTTAGAAAAATGGGATACATAACATTTTTAGACCAAGTCTATTAAAAACAATATTTTGATACTTGGCTTCGTATAATGACCCTGAGGATGACCTTTTGAAAGGTCATCTCATAATTAGTTCAAAATATATTAAAATTAAATAATAAAATAAATATAGAAAATAATTGATTAAGTTACAAATCAAAATTTAATCATATTTTTAAAATGACCTATATAATTTTTTAAATTTTAATTTAATCATGAAAATTTTGACTTGATCTATTGATCTAATTTTTAATTATTTTTTTATCAGCAGAAAAATTGGTGTACGTTATTAGGATCTTCTTAGCTGTTCCTCGTGGCTACGTCTTCATAATTACTGATTCTCATATTCATATAAGGCCTCTTGCTTAGCATCCTTCTTTGACTAATTAGAATGTCATAATTGTTTATCAAAGGTTTTAGAATAGGAACAAAATCTAAACAATCCTCTGCTTGTATCAGCATTGGTAGTTTCCAACTATTTCTTGTGACTTGAGTTATAAATTATAGGTTAATCACGTAAGTTATTGACTGCAGTCTTATTTTCATTACCAGCTCCTCGGTGTCTCTTTTTTAATATAATTAATAATATTAAATTTAATCACTGAACTTAAATACATATTTAATTTATTGCTATTAAAAAAATTAATAGTTATCATTTAGTTAAAAAGTCTTAAATAATTAAATCTTATTTATTTTATTAACATAACATTAATAATATTTTGTGAACAAATTTAATTGAAAAAATTGTTGGTGGTAAAAAATTTTAGTAATTCATGCAATATTAATTTTACTAATTTTACTACCCTTAATATTACCGACGCATACATTAAACTTTTTAGTACTTTTGCATAAATCTGGAATGACGACAATTACTCGCGTGCGGCGTACCCCTATTTAAAGAAAAATATTTTCTCATAGGACGCAAAATCTAAATTTTTGTGGTCAAAATAAAGATGCTCGTAAGAAAGTCTTTCCGGTAAGATTTTTAATTTTATATCGATATCAGTTAGTACTAGATATTCATAAAAAATTGTTTGTAGCAAAGTTTTTGATTTTGTACAAATATTAATTGGTATTAAGCAAAAGATAATACCAAATTTTAAAATATTGTTTGATACCATAAATACGAATTAATATTGAAACTAAAATAAAAATTTTAAAAAGAAAATTTTATAATTTAATTTTTTAAATTTAAAGATAAGTTAAAAATAAAATAAAATAAATTATTTTATAAAATTTAAAAATTAATTAATAATTTTTAAAAATTATTCAAAAAGATGTTTGAATGATAACAATACAATATTATTTAAAATTAAATTTAATACCAGTAATATTCAAAACAATAGTTTGTAGTTTCTAGATTTGTTCTCCTTCCCTCTTTGGTAAGTTTCTTCTTTGCCCTTCCTTCTTCCCCCGTCTGCTGTTTTTGACTTCGACCAAGCATCCCTCGTCCCGCTCATGCTTTGTTTGTAGTACATCCGACTTAAGACTGTCTCACAAGGACACAGCTGACGTGTCACACAATTTTATGCCACGTGAAGCTACTGTATCGATTTAATTTACCAAGTTTACCATGGATGTCACACGTGTCTGATGATAAGGAACTGAAATTTCATTTTTTGGCATGTGACGCATGTAGGAAACAATTCTCTCACAGCCCAGCGACACGCAAAACTACGAAACAGTCCCTATACCGCTTTCGTCTTTTCTTTAATCCAAATTAAACACCCTTCTCCGTTTCTCTATCTAACTTTTTAAGCCTCTTTCCTTTTGATCTGCGACACGTCGTTTTTCGGATACTGCACTTCTGCTGCTTCTTCTTCTTCTTCTTCGTTGTCGAAATTAGTCGTAATCACTTTCTATTTCTGATTCAAATTTTGGCACCCCAGCCAAAGAAATTTTTGTTTGTTTGCTAACAATAGGACTTGAATTCCACTAAAAGACTGATTTTCCCATCTCTGCTGTGTTGTGAAATTTGCTGAGATTCGTAGAAGTTGGATTTGGTTAGGGTTAGTGAGAGAAATGAAGTCACCGCTGGGTAAGTTTAGGGGATTTAAGCTTCACAAGAATGATGGTAAGGACAAAAGAGACATTTTCCCTTCTGCTATGTTGGATGAGCTTGCTCAAGCTTCTCAGGTACTCCTCTCTCTCTCTCTCTCTCTCTCTCTCTCTCTCTCTTTGGGTTTTTTTCTTTTTCTCTAATTCGTATTAGAAATCGGTTAGTAATTGATATTTTATTCCGCAAAATCTCTCATATTGTTTCCGTTGATAATTCTTTTAAACTTCAGATGATCTCCATGTTCAATTCGTCTTTTCGTTTCCTAATTACTATTTTAAGCTATTTCTGATCTGAATTTAGCAAGTGAACGAACGAGCTGATTTTGAGACCGGTGATGAGGTGTAGAGTGGTAATTTCTGTTTGATTAACCATCTCGGAAGCTGCAACTATTACAAATTGATGTCATTTCTGCTTCTTGGTGTACTGGATTTAATTTTGAAAAAAAAAAACCAAAAAACATAAAAAAGTATGTAGCTTAAATCATGTTTTTGATTCCAATTTGTTAGTGGAACAAGTGATATATTCCAATGTAATTATGATTAAATTGCACCACTCATTCTATATTTTGGTGTGCAACCATTGGAATTCTCATTGGGAAAACTCATTCCATTTCCTACCAAACATCACTTAAGTGCATCATTTAACGCATTCCTTTGCAACTTAGTTAGAATTCAAGTTAAATGTTTCTTTATGTCACCTATTTTTGTCCCAGGACATGAAAGAAATGAGAAATTGCTATGATAGCTTGCTTTCTGCCGCAGCAGCAACAGCAAACAGTGCATATGGTACTGGTCTGCTTCCTTTTGTATTCTAGTATGATGCAACCTTATGTTGTTTGACATCATTCTTGGTTTATAGTCTGCAGCCTTAATTTACTTCAATAGGTTGGACTTTCCTTTATTCATGGGTTGACAAATTATTGATGCAATATATAAAGGCATCAGTGGTTCATTTGCTGATATTCTAAACCTTTTGCAATGAATGCTTTGTTGATACATTGTATAATTTATGTAATCTAGGCGTCAGAGAGGGTGCCAACTGTTTTATAAATCAAAAAGCTGTAAATTAGCTGGACTTTAAGTAATCTGAGGCTTTCTGGACTTTACCTATCAAAGTATTAAAGAAACGGATAAACATAGAAATTGTGAGTAGGGTTTGAAAACTAAGGATCACTTGTAGGCTAAAAGAATCACTTTTAAAAGGAAGCTTCCGACCTACCGAAGTGAAAATTCTAGGTATAGAAGAGTCCAATATATGGTAAGTCTATAAGGAATGAATTCTTTTCAAACTTAGGATTGTAAATATTAAAATTTTGTATTTCTCCATTTGGGAGGATTAAGATAAACTGACTGTTGCAGATCAACTACCAATAAGGAAAGTAATAATTAAAGAGACTTAAGAATTCATAGGACAAATAAAATAGCTGGTACACTGTATATTTGTACTGTAGTCATGTGAATAGTGAGGCTCAATCCCTCTGCCAATTCCCAGTGCCTATCGACTTGCCAAATTAGATCTTAGGGTTGGAAAATCTGCCCTTACATGGTCTTTTTGGTTGACCTTAAAACTATTTTCCATGGTAGTCCTTCAGTAACGTGTTTCTGTTGATTACTCTAGGATTAGGTAAATACACCTCAATGAGTTCATTGACACTAGAAGTTACACTTATTCTGTCATTTTACTGATCATTAGTAGTGATTATCCTAATAATTTTTTTTATCATAGTTCTTCCAAAGTAAAGTGAAATTGAAGTATTATTAGTGGTGTCTGCTGCCTGTCCTACGTCATTTGTTTACTTATACATGGAAAATGCTGTAGCTGTGTTGAAAATACTTTATCATTGCATTTGCGCATTTTTAAGCTTGGAGCAATGTTTCATGAACTTTGTTTTGATTCCATTACCCTTTCAGAATTCTCAGAATCACTGCAGGAAATGGGTTCTTGTCTTTTGGAGAAAACTGCATTACATGATGATAAAGAAACTGGTAAGCAAATTGTCTATCAAAAGTAGTATCTTTTCCTAGCTATATACTTGAACTGTAACTCGGCGTTTATTCTCTCTAAGAATTATACTGGAAGTTAACAGACTTTTCTTCACTGAAGTTTCATTCATTTTCACTTCTTCCGTAAAACTAGGCTGTGGTATTATCACTCCTTCAACAAAGCACAGGCCATCACTGACTTGAGTGTAGGAGGAGCAGGGGTGCCTATAAGCAAAAGAGTTAAACTGTTTAGATTCAGAAAGAATTTTCACAACCTGAGATTGTGTGGGCTTGCATTTTTTTCAATTTGATTTTAGCATGTCACTTTCATCATTCTTGTTCTGTTTTATGACCACTTTCCAGTTCTTACAATCATTTAATTTTTACCAATATTAATGCCTTTCCTCTTGCTTTCTCTCTTTTTGTTTCTGTTGTATGAAACTTCATTTTGTCAGTTTATCTTGTTTTTTTTTTTTAAATGATTGAAGAGATCTAAACATTAGAGTGTTGGGGACTAAAGCTATCGTTAATTTGACATATTATTAAGGTACTTTTTTAGTTTAGAGTATAATATATCCTTTGGTTTCAGTTTTTTCTGACCAAGATTTCATTTCGCGTAGTGAGTAGACAGACAAATGTAGAACTTCAAAATGAAAATTCATTTCGGCTTGTATGTTCACTTTCAGAGTGTGATTCAGCTAAAAATCTGATAGAATCCAGATTATTAAGATAATAGAGCACAGGAAAGTATTAGAAGAGATGTTAGGGAAAATGCCACAGCTATGTGATTTCAACTATATGAAATAGAAAAGAAACGGCAAGAAGAAGAGTAGCAACTGTAGCTTTTGAGAGGCTACTTTTCTCTAGTACTATTCACAGACAATCCAGAATCACACCCTAACAACCTTGCCTAGTCATCCTTCTAGAAAATGATAGGTTAATGATCCCACAAAGTAAAATTAAAATGAACTCAACCCAAGTAACCTAGCAAGCCTGTCTCAACTGCTAATTTGGCCCAAAAGATTCCTGCTTTCAAGCTTAGCAGTTCCTGAAATTCCCCCTTCCCTTTCTTGCATGCAGAAATTGATCTGGGGCTTATCATTATTCCTCCCCTTCAACAGCACCTTGTCCTCAAGATTGAAGTATGAAAACTGTTTTTTGATTAGTGTCACTAGCTCCCACGTGGCTTTAAACTCTTGTAGTTGCTTTCACTTAATCAACAATTCCGACCTCTCCGCTCCCATTCAAGTATCCTGCATTTCTTTATATTCCACCACCCATTCCATCTAATCAGTTAAAATTGTAAGTAGCTGTTGACAAACTGAGGAAACCCCAATAGGACGTTTTGATTGGAACACATGGAAAATAGGGTGTATGGAGGCAGTATCGGGAAGATTTAACTTGTAAGCTACCTGTCTAATTCTTTGCAATATTGTATAGGGTCCAAAGTAACGAGGAGATAGTTTTTTGTTCATCTCCTTGGCTAGTGATTTTTGTCGATAGGTTTGCAGCTTCAAATATACCTTCTCTCCCACCTGAAACTCCACTTCCCTACATTGTTGATCAGCCGATTTCTTCATTCTATTTTGGGCCAATAATAATTTATCCCGTAATTCAAAGATTATAGCATTCCTTTGCCTCAGCATAATTTCCAGCTTAGAATTAGTGGTAGGGGAGGCAGGATCATACCTTATTAAAGGTGGTGGTTTGCACCCGTACACTGCCTTAAATGGAGCACATTTAATGACAGTATGGTGTGATGGATTAAACCAATATTCAGCCCATGCTATCCATTTGAACCAGTTCCGAGGGTGCTGGTTGGCAAAGCAACGCAAATATGTCTCAAGGGACTGCTAGCCACCTTACTTTGTCCATTACTTTAGGATGATAGGAGGTACTGCACTTGAGTTCAGTGTGTTGTAGATGAAACAATTCATTCTAGAAATTACTCCTAAATACCTTACCGCGGTGTGAAATTATGGATCATGGGAAGCCATGGAGTTTCACTATCGTGGATATAAACACTTTAGCAACCCTTTTTGTAGTGAATGGGTGCTTGAGCAGGATGAAATGACTATATTTGTTCAAGCAGTCTACCACCGCTAAAATTGTCTCGAAATCGTGAGATTTAGGAAGTCCTTAAATAAAGTTCATAGTGACTTCTTCCCAAATAGCCTGAGGAGCTGGAAGTGGTCGAAGTAATCCAACCGGAGAAAGGGTATTATATTTGTTTTGCTGGTAAACCAGACTGGCCCTAATGAAATTTTCACATCTGTCTTACCCACCCAGAACAATTCCTCTACTAGCCCCTTGTAAGTTTTCAAAAACCCTCCATGTCCACCTATGGGACTGCAAAGGAATTCTTCTAACATTTTTCTGACCAAGGGAGAAGTTTGAGGAAGAACTATCCGTCCTTTGTACCTCAACTAACCTTGCTGCAAATACTACCTTGGTTTAGATTCTAGATCCTCTTATAAAGAATGCACTATCTGCTGTACCTAAGGATGCTGCTACACCTATATCTTAAGTCCTTCTCAATCCTTGATTTCAGTGACCTAAAGAAAGTGTGTTTCAGCTACTATAGGAATTTGAGAGAGAGAATCTGCACCACGATTTTCAAAGTCGGTGTTATATTGAATTTCAAAGTCGAAGCCTAGAAGTTTTGCTACCTATCACTGATACTTCAGCGTTACTTGCCTCTACTCTAAAAGATGACGAAGACTGTGCTGGTTGGTTTTGACTACAAAAATGCATTCCTAGCAGATAATGTCTATTTTTGAATAGCTAGCACCATTGCCTTCAATTCCTGTTCATATATTGACTTGAACCTGACCCTTCCTAATAATGCTTGATTAAAGAAAGTAATTGGTCTCCCCTTTTGTGAGAGAAAAACCTCTATTCCGGCTCTTAATGCATCCATTTCATCAACAAAAGAGGCAGTAAAATCAGGCATTGCAACGGTATGGACTGTTTTCATTGTCTCCTTAAGAAGGTGTACTACTTTAGTGGCTTCTTCACTCCAATTAAAGCCATTCTTCTTCAACAATTGAGTTAAGGGCATTGCAATCTTCCATAATCTCTCACAAACCTTTGATAGTTCCCTGTAAGCCCCAAAAATCCCTTCAATTCTTTTGCACATTGGGAAATAGGCCATTCTTCCATCACCCTCACTTTTTCAGAATCTGCCAATACTCCATCCTTTGATATGATATGACCCAAATATGTTAGAGATTGCTGTCCAAAACAACATTTCTGGAAATTGACAAATAGCTCGTGGGCACGCAAAATTGTCGAAACTTCTCAGAGGTGCGAGGCGTGGTTTGATAACGAGGGGCGATAAATTAGTATGTTGTCAAAGAATACTAGTACATACCTCCATATAAGCCCCTTGAAGATATTGTTCATCAATGCTTGGAATGTTGCCAAAGCATTGGTTAAACCAAAAGGCGTAATTAAGAACTCGTGACGCCCCTCATGCTCATGAGAAGCTGTCTTATGTATATCTTGAGGCTGAGCTCTGATTTGATGGTAACTTGATTTGAAGTTTAATTTAGTGAAAAATTTCGCGCCATGTAGTTCATCCAACAACTCATCTATATTGGGTATGGGAAACCAATTCGGAATTGTGGCCTTGTTAAGAGCTCTGTAGTCTACACAGAAGCACCAACTCCCATCTTTATTTTTGACCGGTAACACCGGAATTGAGAATGGGATATTACTTGGTCAAATGAGACCAACAGTTAACATTTCAGACACCAACTTCTCAATTGCATTCTTCTGAATGTGTCGGTAGTGTTATGGTCTGACCTTAACTATCTCTGCTTATTCTTTTAATGCTATCGAATGACTATGGTTTGATGGGGTGGAAGCTCAGTAGGTGATTGGAACACATTGTCAAAATCTGCTACTACGTTTTTTATTGTAGCTTCTTAATTGCGACTTAGGTGAGTCCTGCACAGCCACATTACAAAGCTCTAACAATATCCCCTCACCCTCCTGCTGGAAAGTTTTTAGCAAGGATTTTAGAGAAACCAAAGTTTTGCTTAATCTCGGGTAACCTCTCAACATAACTTGAGTGCCATTTACATCAATAGTCATAGTGAGCCTTTTCCAATCATCCTGTGTCACTCCCAAGGTTGACAGCCACTTCATGTCCAAGATTAGGTCATAATTTTTCAGACTTATCGGTAAGTAATCTTCTACAATGATTAGCTCTTGTAATAATAGTACCATTTCCGTACATATTCCGTGGCCTTTCAACTTCTTCCTATTACCAACCACTACTCCATAGCTGGTCGTCATGGAAATGGACAGCCTTAGTTTCTCAATTAAGGTCTGGGAAGTGTTATATGTGGCCCCGCAATCTATCATCACCACCACATCTGTCCCTTCAACAGAGCTACACAGCTTCAAAGTTCGTGGGTCAGTCAAGCCCATTATGGAGCTGATTGATAATTCCACTCCTTCAAGGAGTGACATTTCTGCATCTGCTTGCTCATTGACTTGCTCCAGATGTACGTCATAATACCCAGTAGTATCTCCTCCTTCACTCACTAAAAGAACATGCAGCTCCTGATTTTTACAATTATGTCCCAGATGCCACTTCTCATCACAACGATAGCATAGCCATTTTTCACGCCGTATCTAAGCTTTAGAAGCAGTGAATTTCTTGAGACAGGAAGGATTAGAAGTGGAGCTAGATTTTGGTTCAGGTTTATTAGTAGTGAATAGGGTGCAATATGTGGTCTAGGTTTTATTTAAGGTATTTGAGTTTTGGGAGCTTTGGGCTGAAGTGGGAATGTATGCAGAATGGGGGTTTGGGCTTGTTTGATTTGGGTAAATAAATTTGGTGGGAGTCCAAGGTATGGTCTGGTTTTGGTTATATAAACTTTCAGATCTTGGTAGGATTGAAAGGAGTTCTTTTAGGCTCTTAGTGTTTGGTTTTAGGTTGATGATCTGGTTCTTCTTCTCAATGTGAGCTGCTATTCGAATATTCTCCTCCAGGCCCACTGGATTTAACATAAACAACTCAGCTCTAATTCTCTCCTCTAACCCATTCACAAATACAGCTGACATTGTCCCTTCATCTAGTGTCCCTACTGCTGCAGCCAACATCTCAAACTGGGCATGTTATTCCACCACAGTTCCTCTTTGCCGGGTGGCAAAAATTTGTTGAAGAAGAGATCCTTCCTCTGGACCCAAAAATCTTTGTAGTATCTTTTCATTTATCACTGCTCAGTGCAAAAAAGGAGTATCCCTCTCTTCAAATCTCAAACGCACCCAACTGCCTCCTACTTCCCTGCTTCAGTCAATTGATTGACATAGAAATATCTCTGCCCGAAGATCCATGAATCTGGCTCGTCTGCAAAAAGTAGGGAGATCCAACTTTCTGACTTGTCTTTCTCATCAATTCTTTCTACCAATGATACTACCTCAGTAGTCAAGTTTGATATTGGAACTGCATTGGTCCTAGTACTGCTGGACTTCCCAGGAGTACTAGCCCCTGTCCTTTGACTCTTCAAGATAGCAGGAAACACTTCTTCCATCCTTTGGCGTAGTGCTGCTATGCAGGTGTCCAAATCAGCTATTTTCTTCTTCAAAATGGCTAGTTGTTTAAGGTCATTCTCCACTTGCTCTAACTGTGATTCCATTCTGGTTATGAGCATCACCCAAGATCGGTGCTGTTGTTTCACCCAAGAAGGAGAGATCATGAACCATTAAGCGCATGTTGAAGCAACCATGGTTATGATGTTAAAATGCTTTTTTATGTTCTGAAGCTACAAATATCTGCAGGAAAAATTTTGTTATTACTGGGCAAGGTGCAGTTTGAACTTCAAAAACTTGTTGATAGCTATGTAAGTGCCTGTTAGTCCGATTTTCTTTTGTGGCTAGCAATGCAATATAATTAAGTGATTATGCATCTGAATATTCTGTATTCTTCTTTTGCGTTTCAGCGGTCTCATATATTCCTCACAATCACAAATCCTTCGGAATCACTTCTCAATGAACTCAGGACAGTAGAGGTTTGTTTTTCTGCCTCTTTATTGTTTTTAACTTCGGAAAAGTTCCTTTTGTTATATGACCATATAATATCTAACTGTCTGGCAGCCTTCAAATGCTCTCCGTGTTCTTGTATATAATATCATAGTGCATCGATATGTTTGTAACTTTAATCTTGATGTCTTTGACTCGGAGAAAGTTAATGACAGCTAAGTTTCAACAAAATAGGCCTATAATAGGATTGATGCAGTGAAAGGTCATATCTTTATACGTCTGTACGATGATTAGGGTTTAAAGAAAGCCTTATTGTATCAATTTCAGAAATAAAGGGTGACTGTCTTGCTGAAGAGAAGTCCTATTTATGCTAGTTTTTTCCCTAGCAGAAATCATTTTTGAAATCAGAAAGACAAATCCAAGCTTTTAACTGGAAAATCCTATCCATTAACTACTTTAGGACATAATAGAAAAATAACTTAAAAAATAAGAGTTTTATAAAACTACTGAAATCGAGTGATACTTTGTATCAATTTCATTTTATTTTATCTTGATCATTCCTATTTGTAACTGTTTTATGTGCATATCATATTGCAGTAGCCATGCATATTTCTGCTTTCGAGTTAATGGGTCATTTGCTGTATTTCTGGGAATAAGAGCTGGTCCTAGTTTTCATCGCCGAAATTACTATGGAAAAAATAAAACTTTGTCAGTGCCTCTAGCACAAACTGATGTTGTTGTGCTTTTTTTAATTGTTATGTGTTAAAGGAATGGGTAATATCAGTTATGTGTTACAAGATGATGCATATGATCATTCTTTTTTAAATTGTTGCCACAAACTATTATAATGCTCACCTTGATTGGGTTTTCAATAGCGCAATCCTGTGTACGTACATAAATTGCCATACTTTGATGCTCTTTCTTGCTGTCCGTAACGTGCTCCTTCACTTTGGAACTTACATCTCTTATTATTATTATTATCTTGTTTTCCATTGGTGTGAGCCACTTTTGACAAAATGATAATGGATTCAAGTTGCTCCGTGGATCTGGTTTTCCTCATTGACAGCTTGCTCTTTGCTGCAGGATATGAAGCGACAGTGTGATGAAAAAAAGTACCCACTCTTCTCTTAACCTTTCCTTTTATTTTGTTTGTTGTAAATTTCTCCTAATTAGTCAGTTGTTTCTCAGAAGCATATGTGAGTACATGCTGGCACAACCAAAAGAAAAAGGAAGGTCAAAAAGTGGGAAAGGTGAATCTTTCACTCCACAACAGCTGCAAACTGCTCAAAATGAGTTTGATGAAGAGGCGAATTTATGCATTTTTCGGTTGAAATCTCTCAAGCAAGGACAGTCGAGAAGTCTTCTAACACAGGCTGCACGACACCATGCTGCTCAGGTCTCCTTTATATTCACCAAATAGTTCAACTGATTTGACATATTATTCTTTCACTTAGTTTGATGTATATATCCTTTTCTTCTTCCCTTTATTGCTTTAAAATGTAGTTAAATTTCTTTCGGAAGGGACTGAAGTCACTTGAAGCAGTGGAGCCTCATGTAAGACTAGTCACAGAACAGCAACATATTGATTACCAGTTCAGTGGACTTGAAGATGACAGTAAAGATGATGGTGAAGATGATAGTGGTATAGGGGATAATATAAATGATAACAGGGAGTTGAGTTTTGATTACAGACAAACTAAGCCGGGCTGTGATGCTATTTCTACAGCAAGAAATTCAATGTCAAGAAATTCAATGGAGGTGAGGATGTAATGCTTTGAGATATTTTCCAGGTTTAGAGGTACTAATTGCTTTGTTTAACATGTGCCGTGTCCTGTGCTAATCTTGCATTGAGTATAATCCAACATCATATCTTGGGCATTCATTATGTTTTCATAAATTTCCTAGTAATGTTGATCACCTTTGTCAAAATAGACTTGCATGCCTTTGCTTGCATCAAGTTCTTGTTTTGGCATGTAGCGTGTATGTTTCATGAATGTTGTACAATGATCTTTAAGTTCCAACAGCTTTTTTGTTTCAAAATGTGGACAGATTTCTGTACATGTAGCTTTCTTTTCCGTAGGTTAATAATTTGCTTGATTTGAGTAATTTTAGTTGTGTCACCTTACATGTAACTACCTGTACAGCAATTTCTTGCTGATGTAAGGTTGTTCTGTTGTGAATACCTGATAGTTGATGCACATGCATTATCTATGTAAAGGGAATGTACCATTACATGATTTACTTTCCTTCCTATGTATCTGTTCTGACTCACATTGAGATTGGTTTCAGAACCTTTGCAACCTAGTTTAAGCTTCATCATAGTTGGGTGGTTGGCTTGCACAACGTGTAATTGTTTGGGTACCCTTTAAGCATTTGAGTAAAAAATGTTAATGAAGAGACCAAATGTTTTTGGTACTGAACTACTATTGGGAAATATCTAGCTGGATATCTCCTAATATCTGGCTAACTCCTAGAGCAGATTGACTCCTAGAAATTAGGAGTTCAGATCTGTTAAG
>JAOXYD010000007.1:4173204-4192952 GCA_028565735.1 Pinacopodium congolense
GGAGAAAAGGAATAAGTCTTAACCATAGCTTTGTCTTGAATTTGTGAAGGAACTCTAATATGCCTTTGAATTTGTTTCTAAATTCATTTAATTCATTAATCACTTATCCCAAACTAGATTCCATACATTTACCATTTTCAACATTTTATAAATCATTTTATAATTCAAAATTGTAATGTTTGAAGCACAATTAGGATAATTCATTAATTTTATTTTTTCGTCTTTTAATCAATTAATTTAGATTTTCCTAGATAATTTTAAACTAATTAATTTGGTAATTAACTTAAGAATACCATATATTTTTCCCCATGGGTTCAACACTCAGAGTCTTAAATGTACTCCACTTTATTACTTGTTCGATAGGTGTACTTTCCTTTTGTCACATTGGTTTTTGCTTAATATCATTTTGGTTTTAAAAGTAAAATCGATTTAAAGAACTCTCATTTTTAATCTATTCAACTAAAGAACAACAATGTCATCACCTTATTAATAGTCCCTACTACCTTCACCTCTTGCTTCATATTCAATTGGTTGGATATGATGATTGTCAATGTATGATCTTTACCTAAGAAGGTGTACCTAAGGTGTAAAGGTAACAGGTTTATGTCCAAAGTATGTGATCTCTCAATGAAAGGTGGAATAGCAGCTTCTGTTCTCATAAGGGGCTCTTGCTTTTACTTCTCACCCAACTCCTCTTCTTCCTCTAAACCTTCACCATCTCTCATATCCAACTCATCCTCAATAAGCTCTTCTTACTCCTTCACACATTCATCTACTACATCTATCTTCATGTCAACACTTGCTCTTACTGGATTTTTCAACGATTTACTCATGTTAAGGTCCTTCATCACTAATCCTAAGAACTAGCCTCCCTTTATGCATATCCACCAATTCTATCTTGGTGTTCATAAACGATCTCCCCAATATGAATGGACAAATGCGGTCTTCCTTGAAATCTAGTAAAACAAAATCAATAGAAATTATGAACTTGTCCACATTGACTAACACCTCTCCCACCACTCCAAATTGCTTCTTTATTAATTGGTCCACCAACTGGACGAATATAAATTTTGGTTTTATATCAATTAGCCATAATTTTGTTAAAATTGACAAAGGCATCAAATTAATTCTTATCCCTAAATTACATAAGCATTTAGAAAATTCAAGGTTATAAATTATAGATAGTAAAACTCCCTAGATCTTACAATTTTGATGGCATAAAGCTGGTCATGATGGCACTGTAACTCTCTATTAATTACATTATTTGGCTCTAATCCTAAGTATGTTTGATTGTTAAGATATCCTTGAGAAATTTTACGTACTTAGGCATATTATCTAAAGATTCAATAAACAACAAGTTTATTTGCAACTTTTTTAGCTTCTCCAAAAATTTAGCAATCTGTGCATTCATTTATATCTTTTTTAGTCTTTTTAGATATGGAATTTTTTTCTTGTAATGTGGTGGTGGCATATAAGGCTCTTCTCTATATTCTTCTCCTTTTCTTCTCTTAGATTTTTCCTTGGGGTTTTTGGCCTTTTCCATTGCTCGTATTGTTGGTTCCCACTTCAAAGTGTAATGGCCTTCTCCCTAGTATTAGCTTCTATGTTTCGTGGGAGACTCCCACCCTTCTTATTGATAATGCATTTACAAACTGGCTTATTTGAACCTCAAGTTATGAATGGAAGAGGCATAGTTCTTCATTATTTAGTCGAATTTAGCTTTCATCCTCTTTTGACCTTTATCATGGCTAGTAAAATTAAAGCTGAACACATCAATAAAATTTTCCAATTTTGACTTTAAGGATCCAAGTTTATCTTGTTAAAAATCCATTGGGCCTTGCACTCTCATAATTTTTGTCTTGCATTATAAATCCAACCGAATTTAGATAGTTTTTCCACCATAAATTATATGTGCTTAAATAAGGATTATTACTTGGATGCCTTGGTAATGACTCCATATAGTTCACTTACCTTGTACCATTGGTGTCCATCATTAAACAATTAGCTAATCCATGACTATCTTACTAACATAACTCACATCTATGTTATTTTGCCTTCACTAGATATAATTTCTTGGTAAGGGCTATTATTTATACTTGTAGTGCTATAACTAAATCCATGGCTATCATTTCCCTAAACTCTTTAAAATTTCGATGCTTATTCTTCAATGTTGTCCATAAAAAACTGTTGTTCACCATCTCCTCTAACAATTCATGAGCAACATCAATCATCTTCCTCATGAGAGAACCTCTAATTGCTATATCAATAGTCCTTTTTGTATGTTCATTTTCTCCATTGTATAATGTTTGTAACAAGAAATCATTCAATAGGACGTGGTGTAGAGAAATTTTTTGTAACTTTTTAAATAGCTCCCATGCTTCAGGTTAAGACTCTCCATCAATTTGCAAAAAATTAGTGAACTCCTTGATAATTCTAATGGTCTTCATTAGTGAAAAGTACTTGGTTAAGAAAGCTTACACCAACTGCTCCTAAGTGGTTAAAGTCTCGAGATTGAGAGAACTTAACCTCGTATTAGCTCAATATTTTAATGTGAATGGAAATAACCTAAACTTCATCACATCCTCTGATAGCTTCTTGTACTGAAATGTGTCACAAATCTCCAGAAAATTTGCTAGAAGTGCGTTAGGGTCTTCATCCTCCAAACCATATAATTGCACATTATTTTATAACATGTTTAAAAGATAGCTTGATCTTGAAATTTTTGGCTTAAACGAGAGTTCTGGTGATCCTTTGTTGATTGGCATTAAAATAAGGTGCCATAAATTCCACGAGAATCCTTTAATTTCCTCCATGCTTTCCTACTTCGACCATGGTTCTTTCTATGGCTACTTGACGCTTCACTCTTCTTATGTCCCTCTATTGCTTTATAATATTTGAAATATCTACATCGACTAGTTTACTTGCACTTCTTGTGATCCTTGTTTTCATGCATTTGTAATTACACAAGGATTGTATCAAGTCCTTACATGAAAATCACTGAAACTAAACTAGGTGTCAAAGCTACTAATCCCAATAAATGGCATAAAAAACTTGTTTGATAGTTTCAATACTATGACGTATGTATATGGATCATAATTTGGTAGGATAACTAATAAATTCCCACAGGGATTATGATTAGTAACTCAATAACTTGAATTAAACTTTATTTTAATACATTTAACTCAAATAGTATATCAATTTAACTCAAATAGTTCATCAATTTAAAAATCAAAGATGTAGTAACTTGAGAAAACAAAGATAAGCACTAGGAATTACTTTCATCCTTATTTTTCCTCCATCTTACCTTGTTGATTCAATTATGTTTGGCCTAAGATATAGCTTTTATTACCCTTTTTAGAGATCTAAACAAGTTTCCCTCATCGAATTAGAGAGAAATCAAATTATGATTTCTCAATCTCTCAAAACCTTCCTACCTATCAAACTTGTTATGAAGCAATTTTATAGGTAATTATTCAAGTAATTAAGATCTCTCTTGAATTAACTAATAGCCTAATATTTATAGGCTTATTAGGGTACCAACTATCATTGTGTAACCTACCACTAATGTCCTAATCCAATCTCTTAGTTCCAATCAACAATTAAGTACAATAAAAATCACAAACATTAAACACCATAACCATATTGCATTAAATAAATAAGATAAAAGCTTAACAATATAATTAAAGAGTAATCCTTACAAAATGTTTATCTATCCATAATGTTAATAAGCCCCCCAAAAATCATATTCATTTTAAAGAAAGGTATAATAGAAAAGAAATAAGAAACTAGATACATCTTAGTGTTCATTCTCTTTTAGCCCTTGTGAAGAAAATTTGGAAAATTGGGTTGATCTTGATGAACTCCTTGTTTAATCTTGTTTTCCTTGTTATTAGCCTCTAAAACTTATTTATTTTTGTGTTTTTACACTTCTTAGGCCCCTAAGGATGGCTCCTAGGCTTTCCAAATCATCATAAGTCCTAAAATACTTTTAAAACTTTGAAAACACGTGGAAATTGTGTTCCTAATTCGCCTTAAATCCTACGATCGTAGGAATTGCCATGATTGTGGCAGTGCTAGCTCTAAAAAAGTGCACCTTCTATCATGATTGTGGCTTGCTTTCTTTTTTAAGATGCTTTTCTTCTTCTCATCTATGTTGCATAATATAACACCACATGAAAACACATTAAGTATCCACTTTAATAAGATCCAATTATTGCCTAATATCAACATGTAACACTCAAAACAAATAAACAATAACAATAACATGGAAAGAACACAATTCTAAGTCATGAAGGTAACATTATCATCCTAAAATCTCAAAATATCACACTTAAAAACTTAATAAACATACTCTAATTCAACCATATCAACTTCCAAGGTTACCACTGTTTGAAAAGAGATTTATGGCGTCTAACAACACAATGGAGAATCATTATATGGGGATGGAGTAGTCCAATAAACTTCATGTAAGCTTTACCAAGAACCAAATTAGTGATCAGTTGTTGATTAAGTAGTTATATGAAGGTCTTCTACCAGCTAAGAGTAGTATGATTTTTATCACAAATGGTAGAGCTCCAATTAACAAGACATTGGTAGCCATATGGGATTTAATAGCAAACATGATGTTGAAATAAAGGATCGTTGATGATAAAAGATCTTTACTAATGTAGATCTTAAGTTTGTTTTATTAAGATAGATATGTGTTATGAAGATGCATTTATGTCGAGCCTTAAATTTTAAAAACATTTTTGGAAATTGTATTGATACATTAATGTATGTGGAAATGGTTGAATACAAAGTGAAAAGAGGAGCATTGAAGTTCAACTTGTAGATAAATATTGAAGAAGATTAAGTTGAAAAATAGAATTTGATAAGTTATTATAAGTGAGTTTTTGTGTAATTATTTTCTTGGTCTTATCATAGTGTCTAAGAGACCACATCATGAATAATGTATTCACATTTTGTATTTTTCATATAAAATGCATGATCAAGAGGTGTTGTAATTGAATCCTGTGTGTGAAAATCCTACTGATATATGGATGAATGCATGTATGGTGTTGCATGTTATGAGATATGAGTGTGTATGAGTTTGCAAATTGGTTAAATTTATGAATTGGTAATTATATCTAATATACATGAGTTATGTGTCAAGTCTTATACACCAAATGGAATTAATATGTTATTCATGTGAGTTTATGTGAATTGGTTAAAAGATGCATGAATTAAAGTTGTATGAATTGGAAAATTGGTAAAGAATGTGATTGCATATGATAAGATGAAAATGAAAAATTTAGGATTAAGGAAATTTAGTTAATTTGATGAATATATTTGTGTTAAGTTATGTAATGAGTTAAATTAAGTTAGGGCATCTTCAATAATGATTGGAATGTGTTAAAATATGTTTATTGGGTTAATAATTGATTTACATTGTGATTGGATTGATTTTGACCATGATAAGGGAGGACTAGTCTGTTTTCAACGTGGATTGGACAATCGATGCATAGATCAATTGATTAATGTGTTGTTAACTAATCTAAGCATTGGTCATTTAATGGTGGTGTTTCACATATGCAAATATTGAAAATATTGAATGTTTTATGTCTATAAATGTTATAAAACATTATAGAACAAAAATGTATCTGACATTTGTTGATATTTAGATATAAATATGTGTTAAGCGTGTTGTTTTCTGGCATAAAGAAGCCTAAGAAACATTATTACAATGATTTTTTTTAATGAAATCTTGTTTTAAGAGATTTTGGTAAATTTTTATGTGTGTTATTTAAGTTTTGTGAAAGCTGTATAAGTCTGTTTTTATATTTATACTTAAGTGTGTGTGAGCCCCTAAAACACCCTGGTGAGTTAAGAGGGAAAAATTTTGTGAAGTGTTTTTATGCACGACGGGAGAAATTAAGAGGTGTATTTTATGAAATGTGTTTATGAAGAGAATTTTATTAAGAGAAAAATATTGTAAGCATTGTAAGAGGGTTATCCTTGAGCCATAAAAGGAGAGTGTTATGAGGTTATTTCTTAGCTTTAAAAAAGGAAAAGTGTTAGGTTATTCCTTAGCCTAAGAAAGGAAGAGTGAAAGTTTATCCTTAAGCCTTGAAAAGAAATTTTATTACTAACATTATTTGTTTTAATAGTGAAATTCTCAACAAGGTTTATTAAAGACTAGATATAGGAGAAAGTGGATATCTCTGGACTAGTATAAACCATTTGTTCACATAGATTGTATTATTATATTACTTGTTTATTTGTTTAGATTTGTGAATTAGTATTGTTAATATTTCCTAATGAACTTAGGTTGAAAAGCTTAGAATAATTTTTAACGCCCCTAATTAAACCTCCTCTTATGTGCAAAATTAAGATAAACACATGGCTTCCAATTCTGAATAATATTGAATCTAAATTGATTATGACTCAGGATATGTCGATAAGGCAGGTTTATCCTCCTTGGAAAGAAGACTTAATGATCTATGGTTGATCACCACACTGATAAGTATCCTACTTTGCAAGAAGATTAAGTTCAACAATCAATGAAATTAGTAGTTTGTTTAGATAGCCCTAAAGGAAATATTACTTGAGTTGGCGAGTCCATCTAAACCTACATTAAGGTGGAAATTGGGGACAACAAATAGTGTCAAATTTCCAACCATATAAGTAGCCTTTTTTACCTAGAAAATAATAACAACCAAAAGGGTAAAATTTTAAAAGAAGTAATTATTTGGAGGATATAGTTAAGACATTATAAATACTCTAAATTTTTACCAAAACACCCTGAAATTTTAGCAACACATACAAGCTAGTATACAAAATTTTGAGACTTAACTAAGCCAAACAGTGATTGTCATTAATTACTTGGAAGCAAAAAAATTCCAAGAAACTTCCTTCCCAAACCAAAGAAAATACAACAAGGAGTACTCAAGCTATCACACTCTAGAGTGGAAAAAGGTTAAAGGAACCTTCCCTAAAGGTTTCTAGGTCTGATATTAAAGAATAAATAGAGAAAGAAGTTTTGGTATAGCCACAAGAGAAGAAGTTTTGTCACACCAAAAGACAATTCGTAGTATCTGTTAGGCCTATATGGCAACTAGGAGGGAGGTTGAATTTGATGGCTAAAACTTCTTCTAAATTACACAATCCAAATTTATAAGATGCAGAAGTTTAATACTCAAAACCAATTCACCCATTTAATCAAGAAATACAAACTAAACAAATTAAAATAAATGCATAAAAGTAAAGAGTAAGAGAAGAAGAACACAATACAATTTATCCTAGTTTGAAGTGATCCACTTGCCCCTACGTCTAGTCCTCAACACCACTATTGAGATATTTTCACTACTGGAATCAATAGAGAATACAATGTTAGATAATACACGTTCCTTTTTATGGTGCAAGAATGCCCTTCGCTTTTTTTATTTTTTATTTCTTTAGGCTAAAGAATAACTTCTTAATCTCTAAAGAATAACTTTGGAAAAATGTTTCACCTAATCTTACTTTGGTGTACGAGAAAGGCCTACTAAAATGAATGCACAACAAAGCTCTTGAAATGCCTTACACAAAAACACACCATATAAAAGCTCATAAGACCTAGCTATAAAACTCAAGAACACTTGTATGATGTTTTGGAATGCTTCTTAATAATAAAAACACACTAACACAACCTATTTATACATAAAAATTAATCAAATAGATGTTACTTAACAGATACATAACATTATAAACATTTAATGTTATTACTATTGTATAATATGACTATTCCTTGACTTATGCTTAGTATTCGTCACTATAGGTCAATTGAAAGTTTTTATAGATTGACTGACCTTTAAGTCATCTACTTTATTCAGTCAGTTGATTGACCTATATAGGTTGGGAACACTTCACCTTACACACTTTAAACTTAAGAAAAAAATAATTCTAAACACATTCCAACAAATAAAAAACCATACCAACATATTTTTCAACAAAAAATAGTTAAGTTATTAAATTCCTTTAAACTAAGCCTTCCATCTATTATTTTATTATTTACTTCTTAAACTTCATATAATTTTGACCAACTTTATTAATTCATGCAGTCTTATTTAACCAATTAATACATCAAGAGGAATTTCCACATAAACGTCCTCTTAATTATACACCTATATTCATTTTCTAAGTCATGAATGCAGATATGCATCTATAAGCCTCTTAAATAACCAAAATGACTTAAAAAAACTTACAAAAAAATTACATAACTATACCTATATGAAATTAATTTGCTTCTTTGATGCTTTGAGTCTTTATATATGATCTTTATAGGCTTTTCTTGAGCTTTAAGATTCTTTGAGTAAGTACAGATGAACTTCATTCATACACTTAACTATAACATTAGTAATAAATTATTTTGTTGTCATCAAAATAATGTAAAACCTTCCTTAGTTCAACAATCTCACCATTTTTTGTGGTGGCAAAGCCATGTGATATTATGAATATAAGACATCAAATGATCCTCATATTTAATAAAATCCCCCTAAATTTATCAAAATCAAAAAAGAATTTAAAATTCATCATAATTACCATGTTTAAAGCCAACTTCCCCTAAATTCATGCAATATGTCAAAGCTTGAAGAAATTGTGAAAAATAAAAAGTAAAAAGTATACTCCCCTTAAATGAAACATATTATCACTGTAGCACACAACTACCATAGGACATATGCCCAACATTCTTCAAAATATCCAAAGACATACCCTACAGGATTGGTTAGAGCAGTCACCTTCACTTCCTATGGCATTGTAAAGAACATAAGTATTTAAAATGTCAACATATCTCATTTCATTAACAAAAAATGTTTACACTGTCATTTCATTACAAACCAAAACCCATCTATGATCACACTGTTTTTTGCAACATATCTACATGAAATAAAACCATACAAAAGCACTCTATCTAAACTCCCCATATGAGAACTAACTAGACTTTTGAGCCATATCTTGCACCCAAAATGGATGATTCGAGACTTCAACTATATTGCTTTACGAGCAAGGTCTCCTCTTAGTACCTGAAAAATGATCATTGCAATTTTAATGAGATTTGTGAACCTAGTGAGTGAACCATCATCGATGCATATATCAATGAATAAAATTCAACTCAATTAATGTAACACTTCATTCAAAGCTATATCTCTTGTTCCATAATATTCATCATAATTCAATAAGCACTTTAAAATACAATCACTTTACCTAATCATTTTGAAGGTACGTTCTGAATGCACCAAATTCATATAGACATTTTAGAACAAGTCACTCAGTTATCACAATACTTCATTTCATATAAGCATTTCACTTTATTGTCATAATATAATTCAATATTTATATGCAATCAATCTCATGAACATTGGTAAAGATACAAACACAAATGCAAATGAGACTGACTTTCATTTTTACTTGGTTGTGACCGAGCGCCTAGCTCATTGTGCCATATTCGTCGTGGATACCGAGCTCATTTCAATACTATCACGTATCTGTTGTGGATATCGGGATCGTTAAACATTTAGCCTGAGGCTCTGATGTGCATAACTAAGCTTTAAGCTCTTTTCACATTGGCTGCTCCAATCACAACCCCTTTATGTGAACATGCATATTCATGTAATGAAGTTCAATAGCTCACATCATATTTCATTAATCACATTCAATCAATGAACAAATTGAATTTTCATCGAATCTATGTCCGAAATTCAACAAATATTTGAGAATTTAATTTCCTTATTCACATTCAATTCACAAAAACCCCCAATATAGCCTCGAATATTGAACTACTCAGATAATTAATTGTCTAGAATCATTAATGTCACAATCATATTAATATCAATTCTATATAGAAATCAAGTTTAACTGAACAATTTTAACAAAACACATTGCTAATTGAGATCACACATCTAGGTTACTCACAGTGCACTCCTGTTAGCTATTGCCTCGATGAACCAATAACGTCTGGATGGTGTTGGTCGATGTGTGCCTCTAAATCAAACAATAAACACATGTACTCGTTATTAATTGATCAATCAAATGAATGATCAAAGTTACACATTTATATGTGTCATGTTTAATGCATGCTCAATTTATTATTCCAGTTATTCAATCTTATTCACAAACCTTGATCATTCATACATCATGACTTGTACATCATTTATTTTGCAATTATGTTTAAGCCTTAATACACTTAATCACTTTCAATTCGTCATTCAAACATTTATCATTCTCTTTCCTAGGATTATACACTCACACAATTTCCTAATTTTCATTCAATCATTCCCAATTTGTCACTTACATACTTTAAATGAAATTACATTCATGAAAAAGTCTTTATATCATTATCAACTCATATTTTACACTAATCCTTGAGCATTTTTCATGATCAAAAGCCTCTTACAACATACACACAATTGTTACTTTAAATCTGGAATTTCAGCAAGCTAAATATATACATTTACAAAAACTTTCCAACAGTCTATATTCATAAATTTACTCAATTCTCATTCATTACTCCATGTTCTTCAGTGCACATTTATCCATCCCTTATACACCCTTCTCAATTTATTAAGGTCATTCATTTATTCCTTAAAGAAATCAAAATTTCTAGATTTGAACTCAACCATATCAAAACAATAAATTCTTTAGGTTATGACTTCAATTAACTACATAAACTTATCAAGATATCTTCTAGCCAAACTTTATCACAAAAACATTAATAAGACATCAATAATAATTTTTAATGTTTAATGCTTTGACTAATTCGAGTTCTAAAGTCCTCAAAAATAAGGAAATAACATAATGTTCCTGCATAGGGGTCTGCCACAGGTAGTAATAGGGAAACAAGCATAACATAAGCTCTATTCACTATTTTTTCAAGCTGCTTTCATAGAGGTCAATATAAGACCTATATTTATAACTTTCATTCTTTGAGTTTCTTCAAATTCATGCTCTAAAGATATGTAAAATAGATATAAATAGGAAGATGAAATTAAACCATAATTTTGACCTACAACTATAATTTTACGTATTCAAGAACACTTTAGTAACACCTATCTTTACCATAAATCCACCTTCATTTATAAATCAAATTTCAACCTAAATCATCCATACAATATTCTAGAAATTGATATTTTCATACATGCAAAAACAGAACAGAAAAGTACCCAAGTTCATAAAGAAATATCCTACACAATCAATCATTAACATCATATGTAATTCATCATAATTCATCATCATAAATTCTCTCTATCATAACATGCTATAAACACTAATCATTTAATTACATGTTTAACTCCAATTATAGCTAAAAAATCAAGTCGATTCAGTACTCCGAGCAAGCAGAAACATATCACATTTAAGGTAAAACTTAGATGGATTTTTGGCTAGGTTTAGTAAGGCAACTTCAAGCTGATCGTTTACTTAACTTTATAAGGCTAAAACATGGATTATTTTTTCATCAATTAAGCATAACCATAAATAAATTAAGGGAAGTGAAAGAAGAGAGTTTTAGTGGCATGTGTGAGAGAAGAAGGAACAAGAATAAGATGAATCAAGTCTGCTCCTGCTAAATGTTACAGCTAAGGTGTTAGGTGTCATCTAATGGAATGACCATATGTCTAAAGGCATGTTCAACATGTATCAAGTACATATGCTGCCATATGTCACCATTAAAGTTAGGTCACATGTCATTTAAGTACAATAGCCATGTTTCCAATTATCAATGCCATTCGTCATCAACTTACTAGTCCATTTATCCTATAATGATCAATGCCAAATATCACTCAATTATAGGCTTAATCATCCTAATTTTTGTGTATCAATTTATTTGACCACTTGGCATTTTTCCTAGACCCAATGTACATTATAATCCCTCAATTTTCCAATTATATCAATTAATTCCAAATTTACCACTATAATCAATCAATTCAAAATGCAAGCCATAAACATGTCATAATTCACATCATAAACATTTTAAACTTTTCATACCCTGAAATAAATCAATTGAGTTCATATGCTATCTTTTTTATGTGTATAAAATCATAATTCATGTGTGTATGCTACTGATATTCATGTGAATGAAATGCAAAGTCATGAATTTCTAATGACAAACTAAAGGTCTAACCCTCAATATAGAAAACGAGCTATTACCTAGTAGACTATGGAATATAGTTCTAGTAGGAGAGTAAGGCACTTAAACTAAAATATGGATTATTATGAGAAATTTGATAAGAAATTACCAATAAACATTGCATTATATGGCATGAAGGTTTGATTTATAGGTATGATGGATTTTATGTTCTATTTTTATCTTACATGTTATCACATGATTTGATTCTTTATTATGTATATTGAGTTAGCATCATACTCCTTACCCGTACTTTTTTTAAGAATTTAATTTTAGTAATTAGACTCTCCTTAATACTTGACTTTTTGCCTCATATATCACACTATATAGGCCAGTAAGTCAATAAGCATTCTTGAACACATTACATGTTCATTTGGAATTAATATCATGGGTTTATTCATATGGTTTAAATTAAAATTGTGGATTATTTTAATAAATAGTTTTGAAGTTTTATGTACTATTACTTAAGAATAAGAGTGCATTGAAAGAGAATTAAGTGTGTTTGGGATTTTTTGAAAGAGGGGATTACATTAGATGGTATCATAGCAGGTCTACATTCCTTAGGATAAAAAAGGTAAATTTAATAGATATAGGTGTGATAAATAAGTTCATGTAAACAGTGCGACTACTAGCCTAGAGGCACATAAGCAAAATTCAATTAACTCAATTCATGTTTCAAATGTAACCAATCAAGCATGTGTACAGATATACCAAATCCTATATCTATAATGAGTGTGTTTTGAGTTAAATGGTCCTCTCTCTCTACATATATTTATGGTTAAAGGATAGATTTAAGAAAATAGTAGTTTCTTGCATTATCATTAATACCCTTATTTTGTTAAGATTTCCAAAGCTTTATTGGTGCTAACTATAATGGTTTCAGAGTCATGAGTCCTTATAGTTATATAGATTATAGAAAAGATAATTTTAATAATATTATTTTTAAAATAAAAGAGCAAATGAACTCCTAATTTAGTTACTTATAATGTGGTAAGATGTAGATTTTGTAAAAGTGAGGAAATTCAAGAAGCTATATGATTGAAGATTTATATGGTAGGAAAGAGTTTAGGTATTGATAAATATAATTACACCATACTGATTGATAGATTGAAAAAGATTAAAAAAAATTTTGTTGGATGATATATTTTCAATGGGCTTAAAACTTAATGAAGCCAAATATATTCATTTAATTGATGAGCTTTTGAAATATAATTGTATGGAAGAGGTTTTTTAAATTTAAGTAAGAGATGTTTGCTTGGGGAAACAAAACAAGTATCTTTACTTATAATTACTTGTTGATACATTATGTAAGATGTGTAAGATGGAGAAAGTTAAAGGTTTTATTAAAAAAATTATAGAGATGGTCTTAAAAAATGATTTTCAAACATGTAATTTTTTTATTGAGAGTTATTATAAGGAGTTAAAAAATTATGACTTAACAATAAATATTTAAGATGAAGAAGAGGAACTTAGTTCCTAACATGCTTGTTGAATCAAGAGAGGTTTCAATCTTGATTTTAATGACAACAAAACATGCATGATACTAATGATTTGAGTTTTTATTATGAGTTTCAAAGACAGGTATGTTTGATAGATGAATTTAATATGGAAAGTATGAGTTTGGAGGCCAAGACCTTATATATGTAGTTTTAAACTTGTTTATAAGTTCTATTTGAAGTTAAATTCATCAAAGGGCTCAAAGCTAGCATTCATGCATTTTCTAGATTCAAAGTTACATAATTTATATACTTAAGGGGTCAAAACTTGTGTTTATGGTTTTTACATCAATGTAACTATTAGTAGAGTTTTAAAATGATTTTTATGACATGTGTGCTTTAGCTTTAAAGCAAAAGAAACATCTTTAAAATAGTTTGCATTGGTTTTGGCTTATTTTGATATTAATAACAAAATTTAACAAAAATGCATTAATTGGATTACACATAAAGTAGTTTTGTGTTTTTTGATTCAAAATATGTGTCTTGATATTCAATTTCACTTAGGAAATGACTTAAAACTTTTTAAAATTAAATTGGAATGAAAGAAATTAGTTTGGATAGATTTTTTATGTGTTTTGCAAAATTTGGTATTGCATCTACATAAACACCAATTAACCAATCCTATGGTCAGTCCATTAGTGTGCCATTATTAAAAGGATTGGTCAGCCAATCATAAGAGTTGGTCGATCAATTCACTATTTAACTGGAAATGATTGGTCGACTGATGTTCCAACAGCTAGTTTTTTTCTAGATCTTGATTCTTTAACGTTATTATCGGTTGATCGATATTCTAACGTCTAGTTTTTCACATGTCTCGATTCTTCAACATTTTTTTAATATTCAATGACTTTAAAATTCCTCTAATAACAAGTTTAGCTAACTAAAAATATAAAAACATTTATAGACAAATTATTTAGATCTTTATGCTCTCAAATCAAGTTTTTAAGCTCAAAATCTCAAATTCACAAAAGCAACAAAAGTTTTATGTTCTTCATTATTCATCATTTTTTTCTTAATTTCCCTTAATTTATTTTCATTTCTAGAGCTATAAAAAAAATTCAACATTTAAGAGCTTCATTGATCATTATTTTCATTTGTAGGGTTCCATTTCATTAGTTTTAATCTTGTATATCCATATATACCAAATTTATCCAGATTTGTGTGTTTCATCATTCATACTCATCTTTCATTGTTTAAATCAGAATTTGGTGCTTCAAAATTGTTTCATTTTGCTTGCTTAAGTCCTCAATGGTTTTATTGATCATACATCTACATTTTTAAGGGCTTATTTCATTATTTACAAGCATTCAAAGCCATATTTATCAAATATGTCCATAATAGGCATTTTCCATATTTCTCTCTATCATTCATCATATAAACTCATTTTTGGTGCTTCAATCTTGCCATATTCATTTTTTTCATTTTAAATAGTGTCATTAACCATTCCTTTTATTGTTGAAAGCATTAGAACCCTTTGTGTATTGAGCTTTAATTGAAACTATAAGTGTATATTGTTAATTTAAAAGGGGTTTATTGATTCATTTGGTTGTTTAATCTTGCAAAGGCTCCTCTTTACCTCAAACAGAGTTGTAAAATGTTTCTCCTTACCTTCCACAAAGAATATTGTGATTTTTAAGGGTTACTTTTCACCCATTTAAGATGATCGTAATTTTCTTTTTGGTATAGTGACAAAATCCAACATCAAAAGCACTGGGAGAGGAAGTAGGCAAGTGGATGGCTGAACCTCTATAAATTGTGTTGTATCCTCTCTTCCTTGACTCTTTATTTATTGCCTATTGTGTTGATTAATTTTTGTTTATATTGTGATTAAATTGGCATACACATTTACATATCATACTAGGTTGAATATTGGTTTAGTGATTGTATCCTTTGAAACTATTTCAGGTGGACTAGTTCAATCAGTTTAGAAAAATTTTGGAACACTCAATTCATCCACCCCTCCCCCTTGTAGAGTGCCTTTAAGGCTTACAATGTTAATATATAGTTAATGGTCAAAAGGGATTGGTCTCTTCTTTTTATTTCAATGCTTTGATTGGTGTTTCTATAACTTGGGGAAACATCATTAAAGCTAATAAGTTGTTAACTAACATGGTTGAAATACATGTAATGCCAAATCACACAATTTGTATAATTCTAATTGATTATCATTGAAAGTGAAAAATGATCAAAGTGGCATAACGTTTACTTCTAGAAATGAAAACAAGGAATCTGATGGTACGTATTTTAACTTACATAGCTCTATTAACTCTCTATAAGAGTATGGGGAGCATATTTGAAACATTTTCTCTTTATGATGAAGGGGTTGTAAGGGATACTAAATTCAATGATATCATCTAGAGTGAGATGGTTAATGACACTTGAAAGGAGGACTTTCTGTAATGAAATGACGTTGAAGAGTGTGAAGATGAGTTAAACTCTATATATTGAGTTGATTAATGCAATTTGTGAAAAGGGTGTATCTAATTTGTTTGAAACACTTCATGAATTCAAAAGGCAAGCATTTAAGTCGAGCTTTGATACTTGTAAAACTTTACTATATGGCTGCCATGAAATAGGAAAGATTGATATAGTAGAAAATTTGTTGGAGAATATGATAGAACTTAAATGCGTTCTAGAGTCTAGCATGTCACAGAAGTTTATTAATGAAGGTAAAGATAACCTAAACTCTAAGAATTTTTGTGAGTTCTTTTACGGATGAGATGATAAGCTTACAAAGAGGTGCGTGTTGGTTCTTCTTAAGCATGCTGATTAAGAGTTAGTTAATTCCCAATTATAGTTGTTTTTAACTAAGAGTTAATTAATCTAGAGTTAGGGACTGCTAATGTGATATGAGAAGTTTTAAGTTAGGAGTTCGGTTGCATGTACTTTAGGTATAGGGAAATAGCTTATTTGAAGTTGCGGTCTTAAACTGATGCATTATAGAAGCAAGGGTATGTCTAGTGTGAAGAAAAAAGAAAAAAATAGGAACTATCTGTAAAATTTTCTAATGAATAAGATGAGACCCCTCTTTTCTATTTATACCTAATATTGGTTTTAGTTAAAGTTAAACTTAAAACTAAAGGAATGTATAGAGAATGAATAAAGGAATAGAAGGCTTAAATAATGGTGGGATTCAAACCTAATCATCCTTCTTTAAATGAAATTAATGTTTCCGAAAATCCTTAAGTTTCTATATAAATAGGTACATCAACTTTTACATTAATGTTCCATTCACTATCATATTTAGTACATTGGAAATGCTTATTTATGAGAATGATACAATGCCTTTCATAGGTGTTTGACCAATTTAAGTCAAGTCATCCCAAACTTGGGATTAAGATAGTTCAGGCCTTATATAAAAGGATTCAGTTGGAAATTTAAAAGACAAATTAGAAAATTGAGCAAACGGGAGACACTTATTTTATTATTTCAATAAAATCATCATCGATCTCAAAGTGAGGCAATTTAAGAAGTGCATAAGGATATACGACGTCTATATTCTCTTCTATTTGAAATTACATATATGTAGTTAATTTTTTGGATAAAATTATAGGTGGAAGACTGTAACATCCTAACAAAATTAATTAGATTAAAATTTCAGTTTCATTTAGGCCTAAGGTAATTTTTAACCCAACCCATTTATGATAAACCCTAACCCTCTCTTCTTTTAATTTGTCCGACAAACACATTTATCATTCTCTTTAAAAGTCTCATTGTCTCTCTTTTTTGGAATTTTTGAATACTAGTCATCAACTTTTTTTCTATAGAATAAATAGATTAAACAAAAACAGTGCTTAAAATGGAAAATGAAAAACCCATATCCATATTCTCCTCCTATTTGAGATTTAATATGGCGTTAGATGCTAACAAAAAAAAAAGGCAACACAAGAAAAAAAATAAAATAAATAGCAGGCCTTGCTAATGGAGGTGATAAAGCCACTACTGCTTCGATGGAACCTGCTTTGAGTCTTATTGCATCACCAGTAGTGGCTATATCTCTGTGCATCAAGGGTTGTAATGTCATGTTATGTTGTAATTTTCAACGAAGAGTTCCTTACTTCTATCAAAGGCATTGGGTGCTAAGGGTTGTAGTTTCATATTATATCATCATTTTCAATAAAGTGTTCCTAGCTTTGATTGAAGGCATTGGACTCATGCTTAATAAGGTTATGAATTCTTATTTAAGCATGCCCGTCATTATGGAAGAACCAACCCTCCTATGTTAAAACATGAATCACCATCGAAGATTAGATCTAAGTCAAGCTTGTGGCTTGGTGAATGGTTTAATGGTTAAGGAAAGTCTTGGAGACTTATAGATCTAATAGACCTTACATGATGGAAAAGCTTGTAAAGAAAAGACAATGTTTCAAGGAGAGATTCTAGTGATAAATTGAAAGAGTAACTGCTCAGATAAATTATCAAATTTTGATTTTTATGGTAATTAGGTAAATGGTTAATTAGACTATACCCTTATATGTGTTACATGTTATGCGCGTGTGTATGTGTTTTTTTTAATATCAAGTGTACATATTTGTATGTTTGAGTGTTATATGAGTACCATAATATCAAATATTTTATAAGTGTTGTTTAAGTTCTCGTGAGTTGATTATTGATTGTTTTGTAAAATACATTATATTGTGTTATTTACTACTACATGTTTATGCCATATAACTACATGAATTACAATAACTATGAAGAAGTAATAATGCCAGTCTATGATGAGATTGCTAAATATGAAAAATATAGTTAAATAGGACAATGTGTGATAGTTATATGGTAAAACTTATATGTTGATTGAATAATGGTATATTCAAAAAAGAAAAAAAGTAGAAAATCAATTGCTTGCTTAAGACATAATATATTCAATGGTCATGGATATATGTGATATGATATTATGATATTTACTAGTACCAGAGTGGTGGCAAGATATTTTTTGTGAGGAAATATCCTTTACATTATTTGTCAATCATAAGAGTGGTGCTAAGTGATATCTAGTAGGGAAATATCATATATATTAGTTTCTAGACATCATAGTGGTGTCGAGGTGTTTTTTTATGGGATCATATCCTGTACAATTTACTATGATGATTTGTTTCGTATAAGATTAGATGACATACCATAAAATATAGTTCGACTAGGCCAATAAGACCCTTAAACTAAAATATTAGATTATTATGAGAAGCTTGATAAAAATTACTTATAATTATTGCAATATATGGTATGACGGTATGATTTATAAGTATGGTGGATATTATGTTGTGTTTTGTATTTTGCCTATCATAACATCATTCAATTCTCTATTATGAGTGTTATACAATACGTACATTTTGGTTTCCCTTATTAAGTTAGCAACTTACTCCTTGCCACCTATTTGTTTAAACATTTGATTATAGTAATTGGAATTTCTTTAGCACTAGAAAATTTTACCTTATTAATCACACTAGATGAACTAGAAAGTAAATAAACATTTGATAGGGGATCATTTTGCAATATTTTTCATGATTATTTTACATAATTACCCCTATTTTAAGTTTAATTGTTTAATTATGTTAGGAATTATTTAAATTGCATATTAATCCCCAAATGTGAAGAAGTTTGTAGAAAAAGATCAAGAATGGAGTATTTCAGGACTTAAGCTTAGGTTTATTAAACCACCATTCAAGTCTCCTTAAACCCACATTCAAATCCCTTATGAAGAGTTAAATGTGGGTACTTAAATGGCACTATTTAGTACCAAATCAAGCATTGTTTAAGTCCTTTTACATGAATCTCTAATTGGATTTTTAACCAATTCAACTATAATTTGCACCAACTTGCAGCCACTTATAGGGGATATATAAAAGCACCTCCTGAAGCCATTTTCATGGATGTAGAATAAGTCTTTGGCAACTAAAATTACTTCCATATCCAGATTTTTCTTCTTCTTGCTATAAGTTAGGTTTTTCTTATGTTTTCATTTTTTAGTCTTTGTATTTGAATATTTTAGGGTATTTTTAAGGATTTTAGGGTATTTTTAAGGATTTAAAGGGTTGGCACACGTGATTTAAAGTTATATTTCACTGAGCTGAACTTGGTGCTTTATAAACTCTTAAATCATTTGTATCTTACCCTTT
>JAOXYD010000007.1:4206083-4220600 GCA_028565735.1 Pinacopodium congolense
TCGAAGCTTGAGTCTGAGATGGAGCGGATGAAGCAGAAAATGCACGACAAGGACCGGACTATTTACGAGCTTGAAGAAAGAGTTTCTCAATTGCAGCGGGCTTGTCACGAGGCTGACTCCCGATTGAAGCTCTCTCTCGATGATAATGTATTCTACCTCTCTCTCTCTCTCTCTCTCTCTCTCTCTGGAACTCCCTCCTTCCCTCCATCCATGGTAATGATGTTAAATCAAGACGCATCTAGTGCTTAAATTGAATGTAACAAGGATTCTCCTTTTGCTTTGTTGTTGAGTGAAGATGAAACTTTGTGCGGAGCGGGATTCTTTGACAATGACTGTGAAGAAACTTAGTCGCGATTTGTCAAAGGTAAGTCTGAATCGCAACTTAACATTTTTTGAATTTTTTTTTTGTTATTTATCATATCATGATATATGATTAATTGCGATTCATGATATATGATTAAAAAAAATTTTATTATCAGTTTTTAAAATGATATTTATACCATCTTAAATCCTAAAGAAGTTCAGTTTTTTTTTCCCCAATTTTTAGTGACTTAATTGATATCATCACAGTTGGGCAATTTGGATGTACTGGATGTTAACGTAGTCTTAAAATGAATTTTTTATAAAGATATTAGTCAAACGGGCTATTTACATGTTAATGTTTTACAAAAGATTTGAGTTCCTATTGTTATTTTTAATACCAATTTTGTCTTCTACTCAAAGTATAATGAGTAATGTTTTAGGAACATTAGAGTGCAAAATGGTATAAAAAATAACAGTAACAACTTGTCTTAACCTTTTATGAAGTGTTGAGATACAAATTGCACCTTTAACCTTTTCATAATTGAGTTATGTTTTTAGCCACGTTAAATTTTGTGAGTACTCTCTATTTGCATTGCAACTGTTGCCAATCACTTCCAGTGCAAAGAAACCATAGTTTATGTTGTTTGCTTGGTCAAATATTATTGATCTCCTTGTTAGATAATTTTAGAAGACATAGGCCAAACAATCCTGAATTCAATGCTAGTAATTGTTTTTGAATGACCATATCGATTTAGATTTGTCAATATGCAAACCCCTGAAGCTTGACTTTAAAGGATTAGGAATTCTAGGTTTGGAAAACAGAGTGAAGCGGATAAAGTTTTAAGTGTTTAATTGGGTTGATTCAAATGTTTTAAGGGCACACAGAGCTACTTGTTTGCTGGAAATTTTATGGAAGATTTATTGAATCCTTTGGCCTGCAAAAGGAAAAAAAGGAAAAAAAAAATCCTGTTTCACATAGAAAAAAAAAAGAAAAAAGAAAATAAGAGAAAAGTCATTAGGCACTTGTCTGTAAGTTTGAAATAATATTCTAAACTGTGAGCTGTATTCTATATTCTCTTATGTGTACTTTTGACAGACTGTTGATGCCGTAAAAATCTCTTAAGACCTAGATATGGGCAACATAAATGGGGACAGAATCACAAAGTTGTGATGATAAAATAAGATCTGTTATGGTTAATGAAAACATATGTAAACTGATATTTCCACAAAAAAAAAAAAAAGAGAGAAAAACATAAGGAAACTGATTGATAATTGGGTACTATTGTTGTTAGGCTATAGGTAAGGTGACCCTTAGTTTTAGGTCTGGCAAGAGCATTCCCAGTTTCAAACTGTCAACATTGATTCTTTTCCTTCTGAAAATATCCACTTAATGAAGTTTAGAGCAGGATCTAACAAAGCATTTTCAAAAGTATAAGCATATATGTTGAAGAATAGCCGGCTCTTTTTCACTCCCAATATGACTGAGAGACATTTCTTTTAGGTTTTGACATGGTAACAATAAATCATATTTTGTTTAAGCAGTACCTCTCTACTCTACATGGTAATGGGATTTGAATGTTTTAAGCCATCATCTTGGGTTTTCCTACCTGTTAGAATTCTTATCTTCATGGAATTAAATTGATGTTAAACTTATGATTTATTACATTCTCTCAGTTCTAAGCAAAAGACTGTTACATTGAACTTGAGATTAGCCCTAATATCGAGTGTGATAATGATGAAAAACTGATAAATTCAAATTTATATCCTATTTCCCAGAAGTCATTGAAGCTATGGTGATTGTTTGTTTGTTTGGTAGCCTTATCTTGTTGGACCATGTAGCAGGTTTCCCTTTACCATTCTAACATTCTCTTTATGCATAGACTAGTCTATCCCTGATGACAGTTCTACTTAAACTGAGAACTGAATGGATTCATTCATTATGTTCTTGAAGCTAATATATATATATATATATATGTCCTGTTATTGTTCCATCTTTTGTAGATGAGCTCATTAAAATATTATAATTTCCCTATTTTGTGCACTGACTATTGCTTTGTAAACCACTTTGTTTGCCGATTCATAAAGTTGTCTTCCTAAACTTGTTTGATGATTTACCATTCAGTTACGCTGACAACACCACCCAGCCCTCCCCTCTTTAGCTTTATAAAATCTTTACTTTTGCTTGGTTCACTATTAAGAAGTTTCATTATTTACAGTTGGAGACTTTTAAAAGACAGCTGATGCAATCACTAAGTGATGACAACTTATCGGTACGATTATGTATAAATTTTATTCGACATTTGTCTGTCTATTTATTTAATAGCGTACCTCAGAAGTGAATATTTCAGCTTTACACGTTTGTTTTCCCTTTCCAATTTATGATGCAATAACTTCTAAAGTTTTTGCACAGCAGCAAGCTGAAACTGTTGATATTGGTACCTGTGATCAATCAGTTCCGAGAGCCTATCCAGAGAAAGGTACTGTTGATCTGATGCTACGTATCCCAAGATCATTCTATTAAATAATGACTTATAGCTACATTTCCTCTTAACTCAAGAAATATGATTAGTTGTTTCTCTTTAATATTTTATGATTTGGTTCAATATTTCCATTTTTTGTTTTGACAGATGAGGGTACAAATAGCTATCGTACCCAAGTTCCTTTTGGAAGCCATGCTGATGTATCAAATGCAAAGGATGATGGTATTGTTGTAATCTATGGATATATTGTCATGGTTATATGCACTTAGCCGTTCTCATAAGGGCAATATTACATGCATTAAATCAATGGTAATTCATATCTACTACATTTATTTTGCCTATGTAGCATATCCTCCATTATCTCACGCATGAATGAAACTATTACATAAGCTAAATTATGAAGTATATATAGTGACCCTGACCTTGAAAATCCATCTAAAAGGTCATCCGAAGTTTCATTTTAAACATTAAAAGCTTTAAATATGACTATAGACGACTATTCTGAACTCGTGGTTGCTTTCACATATCTGAATCATTTTGTCAGCTCTGAATATGATATTGTTTAGGATTAAAGCCTCTCCTTCTTGCACTCTATGTGCATAGGATTACCAGACTTGACAAATTTTGACTGTTCATCTACATCTGCAACTAAATCAGCTCACCAGATGAGCTTCTCCAATAGGAAAGTTTCATCTTAATCATAGGATAGACTTTGAGCCATTCTGGCACGTGACCTTACCATGGACCATGGACCATTCTGGGCTTACTTGGTGGCTATCTTTTAGTTTATACAGTGAAGTAGATGAACCGATATAGATAATGGTTGTTTGAAGTCTGCATCTTGTAGTTGATGAAAGTTGTATGGCAGAAACTAATTGGCACTGAAAAGCAGATGAAAATTTGTTTTTCTTATGAAGCATTGAAATTTTCTTGTAATTGCATAGGGAATATATCTAAGAGGGTGGTTAAATTTGATGTTAATGCATTTAAAAGCTGATTGTCTTGTCAAATGCTTTCAGATTATGCTGCACAAAGATTTTCTATAACCCCATACATCATGCCACGATTGACTCCAACTGGGACTCCAAAGATTATCTCAACTAGCGTGTCCCCTAGAGGTTATTCTGCAGCTGGATCACCTCGAAAGACTTCCGGTGCAACCTCGCCAGCAAAATCACAGTATGATGGACGTCCTGCACTTCCATCCTGGTACCCATCAAGCCAACAGTCATCAGCGGCAAACTCTCCTCCTCGTGTGCATTCGATGCCAGGTTTGGACTGTACTTCAAAATTGAAATGATTTACAGTGATGTGTGGGTTTCAAAAGTAGTGTTGATCTTTCTGGAACATGTCTACTTCAAATATTTCTTTGCCTTCAAAGCTTGCCTATATATTCTTACTCTGGAGTGTTTTCTAGCACGGACGCCGCGGATTGATGGAAAGGAATTCTTTCGCCAAGCAAGGTGAGCTTGAATTTCCTTTTTAACATTTTATAGTTAGTTAGGAATATAATGTGGGTTCTTTATATTGACTGATTTGAATAATTTCTGATGGCAGGAGTCGCTTATCTTATGAACAATTCAGCGCATTTCTGGCAAATATAAAGGAACTAAATGCCCAGAAACAAACTAGAGAGGTAATAAGTTGTTTTCCTTCACTCCTTTTGCACATTGGTGTTTGTTTGTATAAGATTCTTTATCTTTTGGTATATTTTTCAGGAAACTTTGAGAAAAGCTGAAGAGATATTTGGGATCGATAACAAAGATCTGTATGTATCATTTCAAGGGCTGCTTAATCGCAACGTTCGCTAGACATCAAATCAGATTCCTTCCTTAATTTGGTATGCCTATTTTTACAGCTGCTTCTCTTTGCTTGGATGAGTTTGTGCTGTTATGCTTTTACAGCTTTTAAGGAGTATGTGATTCACTTTCCCTTGATTTCTTTTATGTTTAGAATATAAAAAGTACATATGTTAAAATGAATCTCATCTTTTGAATAGCAGAAAGAAAAAGAATCTTAGGGATAACTGTTGTAAGGATCACGTTCTTTGCCATATTTTCAAATGCATCATGAGAACTTCTAGCAATGGAATAGGGTTCTTTCTTTCCTTGTTCTTATGGCAAGATGCCATGGCATTGCCAGTCTATCTAGATGATGATGGCTTACAAGGTAACATCTCCGCCACATGGGTCTTTTGACATGTATTACCAAAAACTACTGAACTGGTTACGAAACTGCATCTCCTCTCAACCTTTGTTTGCTTAAGGCTTTGATATTTTGGTGGATTGAAGTGTAGAAATATGGCATGTTTTTTAATATATTTTGAATTGAAGTTGGAGGTAATGTGGATCTAGGCTTATAATGTCTGTGTTAAAGGCATTGCAGTGTGTCTTGTGTGAATTTACTTGACCATCTCACTGAACTTTAATAACGAAAATCTACTTTTATTTTCAGAGAAGCATCATGGCTTCATAATCGTTTTAGACGACGCCTTCTGATAAATGTGAAGGAATGTTATATTTAGATTTTAGCAGTTTAGGTTTCAGTACATAATGGGGTCTGTTACGGCAGCAATGTTGTGTAAAAATAGTAATTATGAGCTGTCTGCTTGATTTCAGTGGATTGAATTCTTGAAGTTGCATGAAGCAAATTTCTTATATTTGCCAGAAAACTTTACCAGCAAGATGAGTTCTGATCTATTGATAAAATGGAAATCATAGCTATTCATGTACCAGCTTGTGAACTCTCTCAATTTGGAAGGGTAACAAGCTGAACTATTGGAAAGATTGCTTTGTTTAATTTCTTAATTTATTTCATTTTAACTTCCGAAAATAGAAATTTCTTATATTTGCATGCTCTGAGCATATATCCTACTGCCAACATAAGTAAGAAGTGTTGTGAAATGTGAAGGGAATTTTGGGGATTGAAAGCCAAGGAATGGAAAGATTGAAGGCTGTTGGCATCGTCGGGTTGATTTGCAATTGCCAATGTGGAATTGGTGCGTGTTTGAGAAGATTTTTGGATGTAACCTGAAAAGAGCCACCCACTTTCGTAATAATCTTAAATAATCCTTGCCTGTGGAATTTGTCGAGGAATCTATAAATTGAAAGTTAAAGGTTTGTTTGGCTGAATTTATCATTTTTGTTCTATTTTTGTTTTCTTAAACATAAAAATGATGAAATAATATATAAAATTAATAAAAATATGAAAATCAATGAAAACATTTAAAAAATGTATAGAAATTAATAAAATAATTTGCATTGAATTTTTTATTTAAAAAATAGAAGTAGAAAATAGAAACGTTGAATTAAATGGTAAGATTATCTTATATATATATATTTTAAAATTCATTAGAAGATTTGTTATATTAAAAATTTTCTTTTAGTTTTATTTTTTAATTTGAGTACCATCAATTTGATTTTTTGTTTGTATTTTTTGGATAATTTGATTTTATTATTAAATAAATATATATTACTTAATTATTTAATATAATATAATTATTTAATTTGATATATAAAAATAGAACTTATTTTGAAAAATAAAAAGGTTTTTTTTACTTTATTTGAGAAAATATTAAATTTAGTAAATCAATTTAAAAATTACAACTTAAAATAGAAATTGAATTTTAAACAATCCTTAAAATTTTTATTTAGTTTTGATAATTTAAGCTACTTTTTTTCATTGAATTTTTAACTTTGAATAAGCTAAATTTCATGACTTTTTAACAGCTTTCTTACTAACATTTTAAGCGTGTTTGAGATCATAGTTTGGATTTTGTTCTGATTTTATTCAACAAACAAAACAAACCGAAGATTTTTTATTTGATTTAATTTAATTAGGGGAAATGAGAAAAGAAGTGTAGCAGGCATGATTCAGTCGACATTAGCAAAGATAATTCTACGAGTGAGATGGAATTTGGCAAATGCTTCAACGCTGTAGTTGGAACAGATACATGTAGAAGAAAAGCATGACATATCTCTGAATAAAGGTTCCGCAACCTGCAAACAGAAGACAAAAGCAGTGTACTCTATAGAAGAAGAATATATAGTTATTATATAAAAGGAAGACAAAAAAAAAAAAAGAAAAAAGAGAGGGATAAAGACAGAATAGGGAAAAGCGTTGGAGTGATTTTGATGCCTAAAAAATCGGCTTAGATTCACTTAATCGTTACATCCAACATGCATCAACATGACATTGTTGGACCAGGAACACCAAACAATAAATGAACAAGGATTAAATTAAAAAAAATAAAAAAAGGGAGGAAATCGGGAATTATGTCAGATCATGAGCATGCTTTTGTAATTTTCGTTTCTGTATTTTTCAGTAGCCAAGTGAGTGATTCATAAATTATAAAATATAAGGCATCCAACACAGGCATAATTCAATAGTGGGTGTGCCTGATTATCAAACCAAGGTTATCTCGTGAATAAAAAAAATGAAGAAATGTAAGTGAACACTCATAATATATATATATAAACAAAGCAACTTTTGGAATCTGTATATTCAGATGCATAAAATTACTTCTCTTTTTCTTGGTGATTAGTTCCATCAATAAAAAAACTTAAAAAAACATATGTGTATCTAAAAAAGATTGAAACGAAACGAGATGAGATGATAATGATCTGCTTCCATTACATTTTGTAAGTGGGAGGTTAAATCACAGTCTTGGCTTGCTAAGTTGGTTGATGGAATATGAAGAGGGAAAGGAAGACAGAAGCACCTGATACTAGTTATACTGTCTGAATAAAATCCTCATCTCCTTTCGCTTTTTGTGGCAATTAGCTTAAGGAAGGGTAGAACAATGAACTACAAGCAACCCACCCCCTCTTGAGAAAGCTTTTGAATTCATTCATTCATTCATATTTATCTTATTCTTATCTTCTCTTAGATAGAATAGATATTAAGCCCAGGAATCTTTTCTAAGATAACAAAAGATTGTTCAAATATTTGTAGATACCTCTTTTGACCATGGCATCCCTATCACAAAGTTTTTGCTTGACATCTGGTGGTGGTGGGATGAAATTATAATTTACCTTATTTAGTTTGGTTTTTATTTTTTTTTTAGTTTTTAGTTTTTTTAAACAAAAAAATTGATAAAGAAAACACACTAATACAATACAGAAATTAATAAAAAAATACAATTACTAATACAAAAATATAACAATTGTAACACAAAACTACAAATACATCTCAACTAAACATCTTTAACTTAACTGATTAGAATGATGACGTTGGAATATTATTATCTAATTGTGATTACGTTAACATTCTCTTGTACCCATTATTAACTTCTTATTGTTATTTTTTTTGAAAAATTAAATGATAATTTGATTGCATAAACCTTCAATAATGTCTGTCCCATTTGTGTTTGTGTGATGTGTCATTTTATTATTACCGAACCAAATATGGTGAACTGGAAACAACGTTGTAGTCGGTAAATTTCAGTTTTCGAAAAGATGGATTGAGAAAAGTAGAGATCTTTGTAGGTCGACACCACCATGTTACTAATCAATTTAGGTCATATTTATATTTGGTAGGAGGAAATGATATGGAATCAAATAAAATAAAGTGCAATGTAATGTTCTTTTTTATTTTTATTTTTATAGTTATTGGAGATTATAAAGGTGGAATGCTTGATTTTAAATTTGTCATGTAAGTGCAAAATAAAATAGTTCTTGAATCTAGATAATAGCTTACTTTTCATAAATTAAAATATAGAGATAATTAAACATATATTTATGTTGTTATTGAAGAATAAATTAGCAAAATTTATTTATCAGAATATTAAATAAAATTATGGATTGTGTATTTGTCAAAGTTTTTAATTAGATTCGAGATTATCAAATTATATTTTTTAAAACTCTTATATGAACATTTGAAACATTCTCTTACACATTCTTATTTAGAGTAACTCAATAAATGGTATTTCAGTATATTATGAATTGTATAGAAAATTTTTGGATGATTAAATATAAATTTCATTATCTTATAATAATTAGTGATAATATTTCACTTTTATAGTTAGTATTATTTTATAATTCTTTGATCAAAATAATGAAAATAAGAAAAGTAGTTTTGAAATACTAAATAATGAATTCGTTTTTAAAATAAATACAATTAAATTTATATAGATTAGACACTAGCACTTTTTTTTTAAACACTTATAAAAAATCATAACTTTTTCAATTATTTTATACATAGTCTAATAAATAGATAGTCATTGGGAGAGGGTATCCAAGACATCGTTTAAATCCTATTTGAGTCAAAAAAATTTAATTTTTCAAAAAAAGTAGTAATGTAATTCAAACTTATCTTTAATTCTAGTTTTCATTTAACAAAATTTAAGTTCTTTAAGGAAACTAATTGTTAAAGTCAAAATCTTTTTGGGTAAATGATTTCCTAACATATATTACATATATTCTCAATAAAAAAATTGATTATCAATTAAGCAACTTATTTTTGACCGAATTAAAAAAAAAACAAAAATTTTTTTGGACCGTTCTAATCATCAATCTAGAAGATGGGGGAGGGGGCAAACCGTCCCTACAAGTCTATTCACATTGTCATATCTAAAATGCAAATTAACTACAATAAGCCCTAAGATACCCCCTGACTACTAGCGAAGGGAAAATGCGGAAGGGCATGTCTATTTTTAATGTAAAATTGTATACAAAAGCTCCACTTATATGATTTGAATAAGGAAATGTTTTTGTGTTCTGCTATAGAAGGGTAATCACAGATATAACCGCCTAATACATGGGGGATATATCTTGTACTTGATTGTCGATATATATGTTGCAAGCCCATGTGTTGGATTCTAAGGCTAGAAGTAGGCTATATCTTTAATTTGTACCTTTGATATACAGCCGCTTTTAAGGAGCATAGGAATAGTAATCACATGAGGGCCTCTCTTCAACTTTATTGATCAAGGTCATTTCAGCTTTTCTTCCCAGTTGCATAAATTCTTATACTTTTTTTTAATCTTTGGAGGCCTTTCAATTCCCTTAAGGTTGAATGGAAAAACCCTTTTTCTTGAATGTCCCAGTTTGTAAAAATGGACCATAGTATAATATGAATAGCATCGACATAAATGTACTTTTAATTGTTTTTCAATCTATAAAAAACACACAAATACAGCACAGAAATCAAAAAAGAAAATATAATACGCAATATAAAAATACAACAACCATAACAAAAAATCAAAACTCACAATCTAACTAAATATGCCCTAACTATCCCACTTTCTTATTAAGGTATATTTTATGCATTATATTCAATTTTGTTAAAATTTTGACACAACTTAAATTTTAAAGATGAAGAATACTTTTAATTGAAGAATCCTCCTCCACATGTACATGGGCAGCACTTGCACAAATTTAATACAAGTTCCAACTTGAAGAGGATTTAAAAAAAGAAAGAAAGAAAGTGGACTAGATGGTTGTGCTTGAATAAAATTAAATATACAATGTTAATTAAGCAGTAAAAAACTCAAATTAATCAACTATTCCGCGTTTACACCTTAATAAAACAGTAAACAAGATAACATACGAAGAGAAGTGTTAAATTGGTTCGATCATTTGCTGCGTGTGCTTAGTTACAAATTTACTAATAATGTCTTAAGCAGCTGAACCTCTTTCTGCTGCCCCAACAGTTCCGGGCAACAACAACTTGTCTAAAAGCTAAAATGCACTAAACCATTTCCCATATATATATATATATATTCAAGGCCTCAAAAGCTTATTATGATCAGTGACACACGAGACGAAACCTTTGATTATTCAATTTTTGTCTTCAATGGCTGCCACCCCTTATTTCTACGATTATCACTTCACTCCCGATGAGTTTTCGGAGATCATGTCTACGATGATGGGACACGAAAGCTATGGAAGTTGGTTTCCGGGCGAGACAAGTTCAAGAGGTTCATCAACCGTTGGCAATGATAACCTACCGTTGTTGTTTGATAATGTTGATCAACTTGATGTTGTTCCAACGGAATCTGAAACCTCTTCGCCCGTTCCGGCTGCTGTATACCCCGAACGACTTGGGATTTCTGATATGAATGTGCCCACGTTCCTGGATTACCAGAGGGGTTGGAGTACTGGCATTTCCAAGGTTGAGAATATTGGATGCGGATTCCAGTTATCTGATATTTGTGATTATGGGGATGAATGCTGCGGATTCATGCCAAATCTGAAGCCTTCAGTTTGTCCTACTACTCAGGAAAACTGGGTATGTGTCGTCTCTTTTTATCTTTATCTACGATTGATATTTGATGTTGTTAAGTAGAATATCGAAGTAATAAAACTCTCAACTATTCTATATACAGGGAGTCCAGTGCAATGAGATGCCAGGGATTGGACATAACAATCTCAAGGTTGGTCAGTATACGGTTGAAGAAAGGAAGGATAGGATTCTGAGGTACTTGAAGAAGCGAAATCAGAGGAACTTCAATAAGACCATAAAGGTCTGTCTCTTATCTCTATTTACGTACTTTGGGAGTCATTAAAAATATTATCTTTCTCACAATTCATTTCATGCAGTATGCTTGTCGAAAAACCCTAGCTGACCGGAGAGTTCGGGTGAGAGGAAGATTTGCGAGAAACAATGAACTACGTGAAGAAGAAACTGAAGAGAAAAAGGGTGAAAGTTCTCAACAAGAAAAAGAATCATACTGCAGTGATCTTGTCATGGTATTTAATTACTTACTTCAAACTATTCTCTTGATTGGACCTATCAATTAGCCGAATATGCAACTAAAACAAATACTAGGAATAAAAATTTGCGTTGCACTCTATTAAATTAACAGATGTCCATCAAGTGTATTACAAATTTGATGTTCTGTGCTTTTACTATTTGCAGATGAAGAATAATGATGACGATGAGTGGATGCAAGAGGCTATGGCGAGTCTTATGTATGTACCCTATATAGCTGGTTGACTTGGGGGGGTTGAGGGAGTAGCTAGGAGGAATTAATTATGAGAAGAAGGCTGATTCAGCTCATGCTAAGTTTCTGTTTCGCAGACTAGTTTTCTCGATTAGTTGCTTTTTGCTTATGAACACTTACGTAGGTGGGATCATCATCAAGGATTATACTTTATACATGCATCAATAATAATTTTTACACCTAATTTTTCTGTTTATGCAATTACACAAAAATTCTTCGGCAAACTAATTTGTTAGGTTTAAAAACGAATAATTGTTGAATTGGAAATTAATGATATATTTTTTTACGTTAATTATTACCTTAACAAGCTTCACAGGGCTGCCAAAGGGAACTGGAAGTCATTATTCATGAGGAGTGATGTTATGATGATTATTACCAGGAATTCGTGAAGGCCACAATTTTAGGAATCTTTCTGCAAGTAAATTAATTTTCCAAAAATATCCACTCCATTGAAAGATAAACATGAAATTATGTCCACTTGGAGTTAGGAGGTAACTGTGTGTAGTTTCCGATAATTTTCTAAGGCGGGTCTCAACCAGGTACATATATCTAATCCAACACAAAAGTATCGACTGCTAGAACAAACCCACACACGCACACACACATTCTCTCCTCAATTTTTGATAAGTTGAGAGAAAATGGAGGGCCCCAATAAAGTGAAAGATCGATTCGTTTCACAAAAAAAATATATGCTGACAATTGTGTCTGATATATTCTATACCGCAAGGAGAATGCTCTTTTGTAACTTTTCCAATGTTATTTGACTACATATTATATAATATTTGATTGATAGAAATTGTGGGATGATGTGCTTGTGCAGTTAAAAAAGAAGAAGAAGTTAAGAACACACTAAAAAATATCACATCATATAACAGGCAAGTATACTTACCAAATATAATATAGTTATGATGAGTTTAAGTGTCAAACTATAAGGACTATTATTATTAATAAATTTATATTTAAATTTAATTAGTTACTTAAAAGTAAAAAATTGATTGATTGGTTTGATAATTAAAAGCAATAAAATAATTAAAATAAAATGTATAGACAAACTTATAAGAAGAAACGCTTAATACGATTCAGGTAATTAATCCCTTTAAGATGTGTACGTACTAATTGTTTATCTTGTTTTAATTTGAATTCTAGATTTGTTAGACCGTAAATTCCCTAATGTAAATTTTACTCTTTTTCAAGTTATATAACTCTATTCGAATCAATAAACTAGATGAAAGTTCTCTCTAGTCTGTTCTACTGACTGAATGCATAATATGTTCTTTGAAACCTGTTGTTTTGGCTAAATTTACATCAAACTTGGATATTTTATGTAAGCCTATCTTTAGATCCCCATGCAAGATATTTTATTCATGGAATGATCTAATGTATACAAGAAGTTTCACAAATATTAATTATACACATATCAAAGCTTTGAAATCAACTTTTATATTTGCATAACAATTGAATCCAAATTAATTAACATCCATGAATAAATGTAATTAAAAAACATGGAGCTCAAGAGTTAAAACAAGACTAACAAGAGTACCACATCCTAGAGTTCATAAAAATTTAAATCTTATAAAGAGTTTAGCTCTTACACATTGTTTCAATTACATACACACAAACATAAAAAAAATAAGGAAATAGAGAATCTTGTAGTGAGTCTTCTTTGAATCCTTGAAATTTTGATGTTGGTGTATGGAATCCTTCCTTGATCCTTAAGAGTATGCCTTTGGATGGTTCTCCTTCCTTTAATATTGGATGATACCCTTCAAAAATGACCTAGGACTTGATGTATGGCCTTTAATGGTTGAATGAATGTGATTTGTAGTAAGTGAATTACCTAAAAAATCTAAAATTAGGTTATTTACGGATGATGGGGGCTTCCTGATCATGGCCAACATCATGGCTGTGATGTTGGTCGACAGCATCACGACCATGATGGTGCCTATGATGTACTAGCTTCCTACTTCTCTTGGTTCTTGCGATATCTCTTCCATTATTTATCAAATGCTATGAAATTTGATATGGAGTTTCTTCACATATTTTTATTGCAACCCTATCAATTGCATAACAAATTGAGCTCCATAAATGCATCTAATGCTTCACTTAAGTCACATGTACCAAATCTAATGCTTATTTGAGCTTTTTTTGTTCTTTTCTTTGTGTACTCTTTACGATTTGTCATATAATCTTGAAATTTAGTGTGGAACTTTATAACATGATCTTAGAAGTATTCAAAGTGATTCAACACATCTTCTAGTTCCAAAAAATGCATTGTTTAAGCCTGTCAAAGTCCTAGAAAACATAGTTAAGCATAGAAATGGGTAAGTAATATCTCATTCGAATGATTTAATTCAATATACACATAAATCACATGGATTTAATTTTAAATCCAATTAAAAAAGTATTAAATCATATTTAAAATTTGTATGCTTTAAGAGCTATCACGGGACAATAATTAACAATTACGATTTTCCAGAAGAGCACATTAGAATTTATTGTAAGGAAAAGGTAAAACTATTTATACTAATGTAAGATATTCATGTACTTTAATTTCAAGTACTTAATTCTCAGAATAAAATATCACCAATGCTATAATTCATTTCAAAATTGAGCAAATTACATTATGCAATAGGATCCTATCTTTACATATTTATTTAGAGAAATGAATGTGTATCTTTAATTTCTTTTGGGATAAATAATGATTACTTACCAATGGTAAATGAAAATTTCATTATACTAAAATTTATAAAACATATCGCATCAAATTGAATAAAATGCTATAATTTTATA
>JAOXYD010000007.1:4230449-4243318 GCA_028565735.1 Pinacopodium congolense
AGGCTCCTATAGTTGAGATACCGTCCCAATACATACAGATTATTCAGATGGTACTACAGGCTCAGGTTCAGAACCAGGCCCAAATCCAGGTGCCTATACAGACTGCTGCACAAGCTCAAGCAACGCTACCACCAGTAGCTTTAGTAGTGCTTGAAATTGATTACAACTTTAAAAGGCCTAGAAAATTGGGGGATACAAATTTCAAGAGTACTACAAATCTAGAAGAGGCAGAAATGTGGTGGGAATAGATTGAGAAGGTTTTAAACAAATTGAAGTGCAGTTTGGAGAATTGCTTACAATACATCATATATTTATTACAAGGACCTGCACGGATATGGTAGTGATCAATCCAAAGGTCATTTGAGCATGAAGTAGTGACTTAGGATGAGTTCATAAGAGAATTTGATGATAAATACCAACAACCAATTTACAAAAATTAGAATAGGATGGAATTTATGAATTTGAGGCAAACTAAGGAGACATCTGTTACTAATTATGAGATGCAGTTTACTACATTATCAGGGTATGCACCTGAGGTTATGGTAACACCTAGGGACCATTATTATCATTTCGAGCAGGGATTGCTTACAAAGATCAGATTAGGGCTTGGCCTGGCAACTACAGATTTCAAGAAGCTCTTGGATACTGCACTTAGAGTGGAGGAAGTCTTGAACGAAGAGAAGTGGATGCAGGAGATAAAGAGAAAGCAAACTGATTATAAAGGGGAGTCAAATCAGCTTACTAAAAGGACATCAGGTTATTCAGGTTCAGTTGGAAGAAATAATTATCAGAAGGGTGGTTCAATATTTAGAATAGGTAGTTCTAACTCTAACTTTAGCAGATATGAGGGTTTCAAAAGAGGGTTTAGGAGTTACAATTCTTTTAGCTTACCATCTATGAGGTTTGGCAAGGGACCAAATCAAAGCACAGGGGGAGCTTTTGGCAGAGAAGGTAATTCAGGTCGTGGCTGTCAGATTTGAAGGAGGTATTATTCAGGGCCTTGTTGGGGACTTAGTAGAGATGGCAGGATATGCTTTGTATACAGAGGTAGAGGGTATTTCAAGAGAGATTACCCTTCTTTGAGGGATGTAGGGGCCTTGGCTAGAGGTTTTACTAGGGGACAGAGTAGTACTGGAGACAATGGTAAAGGAACTAGTAGAGATAAAGGTCGAGGTGTTGGTAGTGGGGGACACAGAGCTGTACACAACATTACAAGGGACACCCTCAACTCCTTCTCAAACTCAAACCAGATTCTATGAGATGACCAGAGAAGAAACCTTAGCGGCTAGTGATGTGATATCTAGTATGATTTCTTTCCATGATGCTTTGGCTTATGTTTTGATAGATACGGGGTCTACTCATTCTTATATTAAGTCAGAATTTTCTTCTAGAGTTCCAAGAGATGTTGGTCTATTATGGTATGATTTGAAAGTTTACATACCAAATAGAGAGAGTGCATAAGTGAATTATGTGAGGAGAGTGATTCCTGTGAGGGTTAGAGTTAGAGTTACATACAAACTTGATTATGATGGATCTGAGGGAGTTTGATGTGATATTGGGTATGGATTGATTAACTAAACATAAAGCAATGGTGGATTGCTACACTAAAGGGGTGGTGATAAAGTGTTTTGTGAGTGCAAAGGTAGTATTTATGAGAGAACAAATAGTACTTCCTACTTATGTTTTTTTTGTAGTAATAGCTAGGAAGTTAATTATGAAGGGATGTGAAGTCTTTTTGGCTTATATAGTAGATACGAGGGAGACAAGTCCTGAGTTGATGGAGATACTAATAGTGAGAGATTTTCCAAAAGTATTTGTTGATGATTTACCAGGTTTGTCACCTCTTAGAAATGTAGATTTCACTATTTAAGTACTACCTTGGGTTGCTTTTATATCCATTGTATCCTATAGGATGGCATCTATGGAGTTGCAGGAACTGAAAAAGTAATTAGAGGAGCTATTGGAGAAAGGTTTTATCAGGTATAGTATTTCACCGTGGGGAGTTTCAGTGTTGTTTAAAAAGAAGAAGGATGGAAATATAAGATTGTGTATTGATTACTGGTAATTAAATAGGGTGACAGTGAAGAGCAAATACCCCTTACTTCGGATTGATGATTTGTTAGATTAGTTAAGAGGAAGAACAGTGTTTTCAAAATTTGATTTGAGATTAGAGTATTGGCAGTTAAGAATAGCTTATCAAGATGTACCTAAAACTACTTTTTAGATACGGTATGGTCATTATGAGTTTCTAGTGATGCCGTTTGGACTCATAAATGCTCTAGCTCCCTTTATTGATGAATAAAACTTTTCAAAAGTATCTAGATCAGTTTTTTATTGTGTTCATAGATGATATACTAGTATATTCCAAGGATAAAGAGGAGCACAAAACTATTTGAGAACAGTATTACACATTCTGAAAGAGAAGCAATTGTACGCTAAATTAAGAAAGTGTGAGTTCTAGATTGATCAAGTAATGTTCATAGTTTCAGATCAAGATCCTCAATTTACATCTCAATTTTATGCTAGTTTTCAAATAGTGTTAGGTGCTAAATTGAATTTGAGTATAGCTTTTCACCATCAAATGGATGGGCAATCGAAGCGCACCACTCATAATTTGAAGGATATGATGAGAGCTTGTGTATTAAATTTTGAAGGTGATTGGGATTTGTATTTACTTTTGATAGAGTTTACTTATAATAATAGTTATCACTCTAGTATCATAATGTCACCTTTTAAGGTGTTATATGGGAGACGGTATAGAAATCCAGCATGTTGGGATGTTAAGGGTGCTAGAGTATTAGAGGGACTATAGTTGATTCAAGAGACTGTAGAGAAGGTTGAAGTGGTGAAGAAGTGTTTAAAAGTTGCTCAGAATAGGTAGAAAAGTTATGCAGATCAATATAGACATGAGATGGAGTATGAGGTAGGTGATAAGATATTTTTTAGAGTATCACCTTGGAGAAGTATTGTATGATTTGGAAGAAAAGAAAAGTTAAGTCCGAGGTATATTGGGCCCTATTAAATTGTTCAGCGTGTTGGCCCATTAGCTTATAAGTTGGCCTTATCCCCAGGGTTATCTCAAATACATGATATATTTCATGTGCCTATGTTAAGACAGTATCGATAAGATCTAATCCATATTATACTTGAACTAGAGATTGAAGTGACTACAGACTTAACCCATAGAGAAAAGCCAATTGAGATTTTAGAGAGAGCGATTAGACAAATGAGGAGGAGGTAAATACCTATGGTGCAAGTTTTATGGAGTTATCATAGGTCCTTGAGAGAAGCTGCTTCGGAAGTGGAGGAGGATATGTAACGTTAGTACCCAAATATTTTTAAAGATTCGGGTATGTAACTAAATTTAGAGGATGAAATTTTTTTTAGGGGGAAAGAGTTGTAAAGCCTAAAAAAAAAACCCCTACCTAGCCTATGACCCTAAACTTAAAATAAATAGGTTTTGTTCAATTTTATTCTCCCTTCCTTCCCTAAAACAGATGATAGTTTCTGTACTTCTAAGTTTTCTGCAATGTTCTTCATAGACTTATCATTCTTTGGGTTTTATTATGATTTTGCAAGGTAAGAGATTATATTTGCACTTTATTTTTGATAGAATGTGTATAAGTGCTTATAAATTGAGATAATGCATGAAAAACATGGTTAGAAAGGGCATTAAAAATCTGGAAAATTTTCTGGAAAGCTAAATTTTAAGAAGATGGCAACGTGGAATGGAAAAGGAGACGAAAAGAAAAAGAGAAAAAAAAAAGAAAGAAAGAAAGAGAGAATAAGAAGAGGGGAGGGGAGAGGGAGAGAGAGGGAAGAGGGTAGGAGAGAGAAATATAGGAGAGAGAAAAAAAAGTTTAATGGCAAATCTGACATTTTAGAAGAGTAAGGGTGTGTTTTGTAATTTTCAAAAGTTTAGATGTAGTTTTGGAATTTTAGGAAAATTTAAGGATTTAATAGGAAAAAGATATTTATTTGGGACATTTTGAGAATTAAAAAAAGATTGGATAGTTTAATAAATTAGAAAATTTTTAGAGTTTATTTTTATTTTATTTAGTTTAATTATTTTATTAATATTTAGGTATTGGCGACAAATCTAAAAGAACACAAGATTAATTAGGAATTCGAAGTTTTGCAAAGTTCAGGTAAGGGAATTAATTAGGATGTACCCTATTTTATGTTTTTATGTGAAAATTCAATTTTTAGGATTTTTATATGAATTTGAAAAAAAAAAGTATCTTGTTATATGAATTTTATGTAAATAGTGAAAAATACAAATTATGTGAAAGATGATATTTAAATTGTTCTAATTTATGAAACTTTGTGTTAAAATAAATATATTATAATTTGTATGAATTTGTGGAAATAAAATGCATTTTTGTATGCGCTTTATGAAAATATTAAATTAATATGATTTTTTGAGTTATGTGATTTAAAAATATTGCGTTAAGTAAAATATATGTGATTTGTGATTTATTTGAATTTCTTGTGAGTTATGGATTAAAATATGAATATTATGCAAGTTTTTGTTGTATGATAATTATATATACAATGCGTATGAATTTTGTGATGAATTATTAAATGATGGAATTATGGGACGATGAAAGAAAATGACATGACATGATGATGGTGAATTTGTGGAATATCAAGAGAATATAATGAAATTGTAGCTAGTAGCTTACCGAGATAGATTTATACTCAATGGTCTTGATTTTTATGCGATATGATTGAGATTGATTATTAGGCACATGCCAAGATATTCCAAGAGAGTGGATATCTTTAGTGATTTTATTGGTATTCCATGAGTGGGGATAGTCATGATGGTTCCAAGAGTAGGAAGTATCCTATATATTTTATTTGATGAGACCCGATATTCCAGGAGTGAGAATGTCCAGGACATTTCTAAGAGTGGAAAGTGTCTTATGTAGTCTATTTGTTGGCAGACTATTGGATATAAATTTACTAGGTTAAGTAAGACCCTAAAGTTAAAAAAAAATATTAAGTAGATTAAGAACAGTAAATAAATATAAATAAATATTAATTGTAATATAAAATTGTGATACGTTGCTATGTGATGATGGCACGTTTATATATATTTGTTTATATTTGTATGTGTTATATGTTGTATGATGGGTACATTCTAGTTATCCCTTACCGAGTTGACAGTTCATTCATTATTCGTTGAATTTTTTAAGAGATTTTCGGTAGATTTTGAAGTATTTTAGACTTCTAATTATGTTAGTGTATAGTATAAGTGAGACAACTTATCGTAGAATGTTACAAGAATTAGTTTTAGTTAGATTTATGTATTTTTTGATAATTAAACTTTTTTACAATATAAAAGAGATTGATAGATTGTTTTGGATAATTATTAGATTTATTGATATTAGAAACTATGTCTCTTATTAATAATTATTTTTATTTTATTTTAAATTAATTGTTTATGAATTATTACAGTTATTATAATGATCTTTTAAATAAAATTTGATAAATTTAGAGTCTAATTGAGAATTAAGTAGACAATTTAAAATTTTTTAAATTGTATATAAATTAAAAATTGAGATTGAAATAAGTTTAGCGTCACAACTAGAGTAGCAATTACTCACTTAAATAAAGTTTTGTCAGTGACAGTGATGGTTGTGACCATTATCATCTGGCTTCTTTTGATGCAAATTACCAAGTCGGAAACTATTGCCATATTCCTAACAGCTGCAGCTTTTGCATTGGAAAGACATTCAAGACTATATTTAAGGCTGCTATATTTATATTTGTGGTGCACCCATTTGATGTTGGTGACCGTTTTGTTGTTGACGGCATTCCAGTAAGTTTTTAACAATCTTTTTCCTTTCTTCTTCTGCTTGTTTCCTTTTATCATCAAACGACTTTGCAAGATTGGAAAAATCTAACTGTTAGTTTCACCTGAAACTTGGCAGCTCTTGGTTGAAGAAATGGATATCCTAACAACAGTTTTCTTGATACTCGATAATGAAAAGATTTACTACCCAAATTCAGTTTTGGCTACAAATCCCATCAGCAATTATTACAGATGCCCTGATATGGGTGAATCTGTGGAGTTTTCAATTGATTTTACAACACCGCTGGATAAAATTAGGATGCTTAAGGAAAAGTTTAAGAAGTAAGTTGATGCAGTCATGTTTATGCTCTCTTTTATCTTTGTGTGAGAAGCGGAAATCTCAGCAGACAACGTTATCTTGAAAAGTAGTTGCGTGGCAAGTTTTCACCATTTGAGTTGTGTAGGAATAATAATTAGAACCTACCATTGTAAAAGGATATTCCTAAAGAAGCCATCAAGTGAGAAACAGTTATGATTGTTATGCTTTGACGATTTGTTTCACTTGTTGATATATAGCCCTTAAACCATTTGGTAATTGCTGAAAATATTTCTTGAACCTGCTTGTTACTGGTATTCTTTGGTTGACAGCTTGCTTTTGTTCTTGGACAAGAATGGCAGATACTGGCGTCCAAATTACGATATTGTGGTGAAAGAAACTGAAAATAACACTAAATTAAAGGTGACTCTTTATTGCAGTCATATAATTAACTTCCAATATTTTCCTGAGAAGGAACGCCGGAGGACAAAACTGATAGTTTTGAGGGGCTAAACATACAAGGTTCGTGAGCTCAAAATGTAGCAGAAAATACTCATTTTATGAAAACGGTTTCTGGGAGTCATTTGGTATTATTAGTATTTTTTTAGTTATAATTTTTAGTTTCTTTTTTTTCTTATAAAAAATAGAAAAATATTTAGTTGATATTTGTAATAAAAAATAAAAAATAAAAAATTTATTTAATTAAAATTTATGATAAAAATAATTTAGTAAAAAATATCAAATATAAAATAAATTTAAATTCTTAAACTAAAATACTATCATATACCTTAAATATATATATTAATTACTAAATTATCACAACAAAATGCTCTAACAAGTGAAACTCCGGGCACTAGAATGCGTAGATACAGTCAAGATATCTCTCGTAAGTCCCACTCATTCTTTAGCAAACAAGAATCTTATTAATATGCTAAATACTTCCATGTGAAATTCTCTTTCCCTATTGTTTTATTTTACTAATATGAAAATAGAGGAGATAACATAATATTTAGTCCTAAAGATCCATCATTACAACTTGCAATTTTTGAAAAATTAAAGAAGGATTCATACTTTAAAAACTGTGTTAAATCTAACAAACTAGATGGCACGTATAACACTATATACAAGTCGAATGTAGCAAACGTTCATAGACTTCTGATCAGAACAACTTGGCTAATGAATCAAAAAATGATCAACATAGTGATTGTTCAATATGAATTTCTTAACTATACCCCCGCAAACAAGAAACAAGATTATGTGCCTTTAAAATAAATCAATCTCATATTTCCAACACAACAACTATAAGCTTAACTTAGTTATGATCTCAACGTTCCAAATTCAGCAAATTATTTAATAAAGTGAAAATATAAGAAAAATATAAGATAATATCGTAGGAAATTCTAATTTAAAGAGTTCTTATATTATTTAGGTTGAATTCATCCAGATTTCATGTGGTTTGGTAAACTATCAATTAGATTCTTATAATTTCAAAACTATCAAATAGGTCCCTAAAGTTTTAAATTACTTTCACTGTTAGTCCCTCTATTATTTCTGTCTAACGATAGTGTCACGTGATATTGCGTGGACATGTCACGTGGCACTGGACTAATAATAAAAGTAATTTGAAACTTTAGGGACCTATTTGATAGATTATCAAACTATAGGAACCTAATTGATAATTTATCAAATTATAAGGATTTAAATGATATTAAACCTAATTAATGAATTATTTTAATAATTAAAATAAAATTGTTAATAATTAAAGAAATACGTGTTGTAAATATTGTATTCTTTTAATAAAGTAATAAATTAAAATTTTAAAAAATCATGCAAATCATAAAAATATTTTATTTTTATAAATTCAATATCTATAATAATGTTTATGTGTAAGAGTAATAAAAATATAGTTATCATGAAAATAATAATATAATAATTACTTTAAATTGACAAATTTTTTAGGATCAAAATAGTTCGATTTAAGTATAATTTTATATAACTTAAACAACTTTTTTTATATTCAATTCTAATTGAATATAAATAAAATAATCTAAAACTTATTAAAATTTAAATATGATTTGAATTTTAAATGTAAATATATTTAAATCTAATTTAAGTATTATTCTATTCTTCTTATGAATATTCAACACAAGAAAAAAGATTTTTAATATTTAAATTAGGTTTAAATATATTTAAATTTAATAATCAAATCATTTAAATTTCAATAAATTTCAAATTATTTTATTTAGATTCAATAAAAATTGAATATAAAAAAATCGTTTAACTTATATAAAATTATACTTAAATCAAATTATTTTCATCCTAAAAAATTTATTGATTTTAAATAATTATTACTATATTAATTGCATAATAATTATGTTTGTATTACTCTCACATATATCCATTATTATAGATATTGAATTTATAAAATTAAAATATTTGGATGATTTGTATGATTTTTTAATTTTAATTTATTAATTTATTAATTTATTAAAAGAGCATAACATTTACAACACATGTTTATTTAATTATTAAAATAATTTATTAATCATGTTTAATATCATTTAAGTTCTTATAATTTGATAAATTATTAAATAAATTTTAAAGTTTCAAACTACTTTAATTAGTTCAATATCACGTGGTACTGTCATTAATCTATATATGACAGAAATAATAGATAAATTAAGGATGAAAGTAATTTGAAACTTTATGAATCTATTTAATAGTTTTAAAACTATAAAAACTTAATTGATAATTTACTAAACCACCACACAGAATTTGGATGTATTTAACCCTATTATTGATAAGAATGATTTAATTTTAAAGAAATTAAATAGCTCCCAAGTCTAGTAGTTCTAATGACCCTCTCTCACAAAAATTACAAAAATATTATCAACTCAACTCATATGAGGGAGGGACTACTAAAACTACCAAACTTATGGGCAACCTAATCTTGTCCTTAATTTAATCCTCGGACAGTAGAGGCTCTTGGAACAATTGAGCTCCATGTCTGTAAATAGAAAAAGTTTCTATATAATGCTATTCTCAAAGCGCCGAAGAAGATGCCTTTTTCTACAGAGCTAGAGTGACAGAAGTACAGAACTCAAAATAATATATTAGCGGTCTCTTTAATCCACTTGCTAGTTGATTAAGGAATAAAAGCATATGATTAATATGTCTATTATGCCATAAGGAACGAGGAAATATAATAGTACTAGACTTTTTACTTCGTGCACGACTTGTATAAGATTTTAATTTATTAAAATTTGTAAAATTAGTTAGATTATACGTTACTTATACTATGATCTATTTTAATAAAAATAAATTCAATTTAAAATACTGTCCTTCTCACATATTAAAATTATAAAAAAATATTTTTACTATGTAAAATAAATCAAATATTGAATTTTGATAAGTAAATCATATTTTAGTAAAACATAGTCATTCAAAAGAAATTTAATAGTAGATCTTAGTATATAATAAAAGAGAGAAACTCATATAAATTATTAAAATATATATTGTCTTATTAAAATGTCTTCAATAACTATTAAAATTACTTATTATATATTATTTTATATCAATTTCTAACATTACGTGTACTTGAAAACGATACTTATAAAGATGTAATATTATATGTTAATCATAACCATACAAAATTTATCATTTAGTTCGAGTTTTAACTTCTTAATAATTTGATCCTAATGATTATTTAATGAGGTTATTTAAAAATATTAAAAATTATAACTACGAGATCGTTTGGTTGAGCTTCCGTTTTCAGTTTTGATTTTTTATTTTTTAAAATATAAAAATAAAAAAATTATATACAAAAACACCAATATAATATAAAAATTAAAAAAGTATAAAAATACAAAATTTAATGAAAATATACAAACACAAAAATAAAAAACGGACACGGAAACGGAAACGGAAAGATGAATGAATCAAACAGGCTCTAAATTTAAAAGTTATTTTGGTCACAAAATTACATTTATCTATGAAACAACTCTATTTCAATTATATATATGTATATTTGTAAGGAAATATTTGATAACTCTCTTGTGGTGGTCATAGTTGTCACGGTGATATTATCCATCTCTGAATACTTTAAAGTAAAGGATAATTTGAATATTTTACGTGGTATAGTTTGTGTTCGTACGTGTATTCCACCACAGAACATGGGCATTAAATAGTTTTTAAGACTAGATAAGTTAGTTCTTGTTGAGGATTACTTGAAATAGTAAGAAGCTATAGAGCATCCTTCATTGGACCAAGCTTGCACTTCTTAAAGAAAGAAAGGAGAGCCATTACTGATACCTGCGGTGGAATTGACTAGAATGTATCGCTAACCATGTGCAGCAAATGCGCCCCATATGCGATTATCAGAGATGGCATCCGTGTGGGTCTCTTCCCAGTTGGTTCTTTCCTGTTCTAGTTGCTTTCAATTTTACCATTTCGGGAAAGGTACCTGTCTCACAAGTACACTGAAAGCCTAAAAGCTTGCAAAGTATAGGAAATCGAGTTCCGCAGAGAAAGTTGCTCACTCGGATTCTGGGAATCAATAGTTATATTTTACATGATCTAGATTAGCTAAAGCAAGCAAAGGGAACCGTACCCGTACCCACCTTGGATTTGCTTCTGGTGTAGGTGTTCATGTGATCAAATAGGGTATATATATATTTTCTGATTTCTTTTTCTTTCACTGAACTGAAGCCTTTCGTAGAGGGATATTAGCAGTGCGTCTGAGGCAAGTCTAAAGACGGGCCCTCCAGTCTCCAGCTGCCAATGGCATCGTTTCACATGCTCGTATTTCTATTTTTAGCATGTATCAAATATCGTGACCTTAAAAGAGGAAACGTAGCCTGAAACCATTATAAAAAAGTAACGTAATTGAATTCTTGCAATAATTTTATATATGTCTGGACGACATGGGGATGTGACTGCAGTTAGATAGATGTCAGGCATCAGGAAAGCGTGACTACTGACTACTCCCATCTCCCTATTCAACTCTCGACAAACAACAATACAACGTTGCACAGTTTCCATGAAAACTATGTTATTGGAACTTGAGGACTATAGATGTTGCCGGTTCCTGTCTTCAAGCTTTGGTTTCCTTTTATCGTCCAAAAGTTCTTGTCATCCCACGAGGTTTTTAGATGAAAAAGGAGAAGAGACTGATCATTTTGTTGGAAAAAAAGAAAGTATTAGAAATACTCATGCATATGGTCGGGTATTTAAAGCAAACGTTTTAACATCTAAAGCGCACTCCTGATCAGGCCAGTCCAGCTGCCAACGAAAGGCATCAGAATTCAGAACTACTTCTAATGGCCAATACGGTATGAATATGTGACTGTGTACTGCGCACTAATGAGTTTGATAAGACTTTATGCTCTTTACCTTTTCGCTGTTTCTCTGCTTAGCTTTTAGGCCAAAAGTAGTAATCTCAGATATATGTCCCTTCAACAGTATCTCCCGGTTAGCTATCTGCGGATTTGCCAGATGTACCGATAGAAGCCAATGCTTTGAATATGATAGTATTAGATTTATTTTTAAAATAATATTATATTAATATTAATTACTATTAATATTATTTTAGATAATTTTTTATAATTATAAATTAATTTTTAAATTTTATAAAATAGTATAATATTATATAATTTAAACTTAAAAAAAGTTAAAATTTTAAAAATTTTAAAAATTTTTTTCAATACCAACTGATACAGTTAATATTGATCGGTATTTAAATTCGATATAAAAAAATTTTGTTCCGATACAAAATTTAAAATTATGATATAGCCTGAAATTTTTATTACCATCTTCTTTGTTATATATATATATATATATATATCTTCTTTGTATATATATATATAACAAAGAAGATGTACAGGGGGCAGCGGTAGCATTCAATTCTGAATTTATTGTGATTGTTGATAGTTAGGAAAAATGATTTGCATATATATATATAATGTGATTGCCCCTTCGAGAGAAGAAAGTCAAATTGAAATATTTGGAAGGGTTTCTTTATGTTATCTACTAACAAAATAATTCATGAACGATGAATGGACCCTATCCACCATAGTTGGATTAAGAAAGAGACATTTAGTGTATGGTTGAACGCTGAAATTGAAATATTGATGTCTCAAAACCGGGGAATAGAGAGCAAGAGTCCTAATAAATGCAGTCAAACACTCAACTCCAAGCATGGCCTTTAGGTGAAGATACTAGTTGCTTCAAGTTGTGGCTTGAGACAGCTTCGGTATCATTGGCTTTTCATGGAGATTATATTTGTTAATAATTGTTTATTGTTTCTACAACCAAATACTTAGTACGAGAATATATCATTATTTTGTATCAGCAATGTTCGTTATGAACTTTTAATTGCATGAGTCTAAAAATGTTTTAAAAAAATATTTAATTGTGCTGCTAAATTTTCTGAGTTTCATCGCAATATATATGGTCATATATAGAAGACATATAAATAAACATTTATTTATTTATAATAAACAAACTTGAAATGATCATTTTTCAAATATATACTAAACAAAATTTTTAGAAACATATAATCCTTTATTAATTATATATGGAAGTAAATTACTTAATTAATTAGCAACAGATTCAACTCTATTATTTAATCATAAATCTCGAATTTATTACTTATCTTATATTTGCTAAAAGAGTTACCCTGTTTGGAACAAATAAATATAAAAAGTGGAATTCACTTGTAAATGAATTCTCTTATTTGGATAGTTATCATTTAAAATA
>JAOXYD010000007.1:4268542-4299655 GCA_028565735.1 Pinacopodium congolense
TTAACATAATCATGATCATCGTTTTCATATGATTTTTTTTTTTGTTAAATACAGAAATACAATATAAAAATTGAGAATAAAAAATAAAAATCAATACAAATATATAAAAATTATAATTAAAAATCGCAACTTACAACAATACTAAACGCCCCTAAAACAAAGTGAAATACTTACAAGTGAGAATATAGTAATCAGGTAAATATTTTTTTTTTTTGGAGACACAAATGCTTACAAAGGTATGATGTCATGGTAGCGGCATGATTGTTATATAAAATATGCTTAATCAACAAAACGTCATAATTAGTGTCCAACTTTAATCAGCCAGTTAGACATATAATCAAGATATCTTTAGGACTAAATTTTCTGATGTCACTACGTAACATCCTGTTCTTAAAGCATAAAGTAAAAGAAGGGTCATAAACAACTTTTTTTTTCCTTTTCAAATTTAGATTTAAAACTAATAAGGACTCCAAGATCGAAACCCTAGACTTAAAATTCGGAAAGCTACTACTACTGTCCTTAAAGTGGAAGGCTAAGCCCCACAAACACACAGATTTAACATGTTGGCAATCAAGAAAAGTCATGACTTGTGCTTGCTTCCATGTTCTCGTCCTTGTAAAGATATGGAAATGAAAGGTAAATAGTTCCTTAATTTGCTTTAGAATAGAATACGGTATAAAGTGGGGTCTAAGAGCCAACCGAAACTAACCACTATAACAGAAATAAAGGTGGAAATTTAGGTAAACTTTAACATTTCCAACTTCTGCAGTATTCATTCACAATTTAGCTTTTGTCCTTTTTGTCGTAATGAGAATCTCAAAATCTGAACCATTTACAAGAATCCAATCCAACGGCAGTCTTCATTCTCCTCCTGACTGACTCTACAAACGTAAGCTCTAAAATTCTTCAATAAACCCTATAATTAGCCTTGTGAATTAATTAATTCTAAACTGATCTGGATCATATTGTGGAAGACGCAACAAACAAACAAACAAAACAAAGGGTCAAGTTGTTTATTTAATATAAGTAAATAATGTAGACAAAGAGACAATAAAGTTGTAAACTAGTGTATGCAAAAGATATATGTCTATTGGCGAATCTACTCAATCTTTGAACGGTTTTTTTTAACAAAATTAACATTCATACCCTTAAATTTTGATTAATATTTAGGTTAGAACTTATCGTTTTATAATATGTAGATCAAAACGTTACAAAAGTATTTAAAGAGAAAATTTTTAAAACGTTAAAATTCTATGTCTATGACTATTAAGAATCTTTTTAAAAGTTTTGAAATATTAAGATCTCATTATAATATACATTAAAAAAATGTTATGGTTGATATGATACTTTTTACTCGTACTATGAAAATATCCTTAAACTCAACACATAGCACCATTAATTGGTTTAATTATGATTCTTTCTGTCAATAAGCTATGTGTGCAATAGGATAGTCATGAACCATTGATTGGTTAACTACGATTCTTCCTATCAATAAAAGCTATATAGTGTATGATAATCACGAATCAAATCCTTGTCGATTGTAATGGTTATTTATTTTAAGTTTTCTACTATACATATCATATGGACTTTGGTAAATAGAGTCTACCGAATTTAAGATCCCAAATCATTCATTTTTCACTATCTTCTGCACATTAAAACAAAAACCCAGAGGGTCCCGTGCACTTGAAGATGAAGTATCTTAGATTGTCTGAATAGGCCATGAATGGATGCTAGCTAGCAAGTAATCTTATATAAAACTCCGGAAATGATGCACTTTTGTCACCTCCTCCTCATCAACCTAATGTTTTCAATATAAATATCTGAGCTTAACAGAAACCACTCTTTCCGCTCCTACAATGTTCCCGACAGTAGCTTTTGTAAGATGGAATAGAAATATATGGTCTTAAAGGTAATAAGCAGTTGCCGATGTCAAAATTTAAATAGACATCGAATCAGATTTGACATGAATAAATGATAAACAAAGTATATATAGTAGGACCTATATATCTTATCATAAGTGAATCAGCATCTATATTTTGAGAAAGAACATGGTGGGGAGAGATGAATCAAACTTAAAGCCAAACCTGCAACAGTTTGCTGACGTTGCTTGCACCAAAGACCTTGTGTACACTCGCAAATTTCTGGGGCTCCTCAGCTGGAAAATAAGGAGCAAATATGCAGTCAAGAGCACATCTCCTGCGAAGAAGCTTGCATGCCGCGCATGGTGATAGGGCACCTTGTTTCCTTCCACTGTCATTCATGGTTCTAAGCCCACGAGAACGTGACTACAGATAAAATTTAATGGCAAGGAAACCTGCTAGTGGAATCACAAAACTTTTTATTGAGTTTAAAATGATATAGAAAAGGAAACTTGCAGGCTGGGAAATCAATTGGTAGCGGAATTTAAAAGTTGATAATTTTTTTTCTAGGGGAGTAAAATTAATGATTTGTTACTCAAAGAGAGATGAGAAGAGCAGAAGGGGGGCCTTGCAAGCAGGGGGTGGTGGGTGTTATATACAGAGATTTGTGTCTAACCCTAATACAAAATCTTTGGAGGGTCCTACCAAAGAAGAGGAATAGATTTTGTTGGACAAAACATCCTTATTGACACGATCCTTAGGTCCACCTCGATGTGATATTTTGTCTTGTCTTTTTCTTTTCCGTTCGCGGATTAAAATCTCAAGGTTAACTTTAATGACATTAACATTTCTCCGGACCTGTATGAAAAAATATTATGCTACCAATCCTATTACCTCTCAATTTGAGGAACTAAACAAAATTAGGTAAATTAAGCAACCAATCATCATCGTATATAAGGACTGATCATTGATTGCTATTTTGTTGCGTAAATTGTTTTAGTTTTTTACTTTGATTCAGTTGTTTAATTTAAGTTTCATTAATAATTCAATCATTCCATCACCCATTTTATTAGATTAGGTAATAAAAAGAAAGTCAATATTAGTAGATGTAATTCTCGTGGAATGATATTCCGATTTACTAAAAACTATACTACAGAGCAAGAGGTGTACTTGTCTAGTTGAGCATAGTATTATGAGATCATAAAGCCAACAATCAAGTTTTTAGAACTGTTTATGAGGATTAGAATATTAGAAATGGTTTTCTTTTGTTAATTTAGTCATTTTGCTTTTCTTAATTTTAATTTTTGTAATTTTTTGTTTAGAACTTTCTCTTTCATTCTTGTGTGTAGTTTTTTAAATTTCATATCTAAGTACCCTAGTGTATCACCAAAAGTAGATCAGAATTTTTGCTTGCACTAGATCGAGAAATTAAGAAAATCTTACTCCAAAATTCAAGAGAGAAAACTCAGAAAGTTAGGACATTTGGAAGTTATGAGAATATAACTACTAGACATAATGGAAAGGAAAATAAGGCAGAGAGCGCAACTTACCATAGGAGATCTATCTAGGCCATCACTCATAAGAATCAAATCTATTATCAATAGATCAAGAGTGGAGGATAATAACTTTGAGATTAAACCTTAAAGGATCCAAATGTTCCAATCTTTCATGCAATTTGAGGGTTTGTCAGACGAGGATCCAAATGCATATATTACTAACTTTTTAAAGAATTGCAACACTTTTTTTTTTTGAGAAAGTTATTAACATAAGGTTATTTCCATTTATATTAAGGGATAGAGCCAAATCTTGGTTGAAAATCTAGCAAGGCCTATTACCACCTAGAACTAACTAGAGGAGACATTTTTGACAAGGTACTTCCTTCTATCATAATTAGTTAAACTTAAGGATGACATCATCTCATTTTGATAATAAGACACTGAGACTTTATATGATGCTTAGGAGAGATGGAAGGAATTATTAAGGAAGTGTCCACATCGTGAGTTTAATTTGGAGATGTTGATGCAGATGTTTCATAATGGTTTAAACTATATAACTAAGTAGTTTATTGATACATCTTCATGTGACACTACCAGTTTTAAAACTCTTATATAACTACAAGAGTGGATTAAGAATATAGCAATGACCAATTACCAGTGAGGAAACCTGAGGTATAAACTAAAATCCTGTGGTATGCATAGCATAGATTTGATCACCTCTTTAGAGATAAAGGTTAATGCTTTAACAAAGAATATTGAGAACATGATTGTGGCCACTTAACCAACCCAAATCATGAGTTGTGATTTTTGTGGGGTGAGACACCCCAATCATGAGTGTTAAGCATCTAATAATGGTGGGCATATGACAGAGTAATTGGACTTTATAGGGAACCAACCCCAGAATAATTTGTGCAGCAATACATAAAATCCAGATTAGAGAAAACACTCTAATTTTCATGGACTAATTAGGGTGAACAAAGATAAGGACACGCCCCCAGATTCCAGCCAAATCCACCATAATAATAGTAGTAAAGGAACCCGAGCCTTAAGGATATTTTGGCAAATTTATTATCAAAACAGATATTAATTTTTAAAAAGTTGAAACATCCATCCATAACCTTGAAAATCTAGTTGGAAAAATAGCTAAAATTATTTCAAAAAGGTCACAAGGTACTTCACTGGTAATATTGAGCCAAAATTAAAAGAACACATGAATGTAAACACCTCAAGGAGTGGAAAGGAACTTACTAGTGGCGAGAAAGATCAATAAAACAAGGAAAAAGCTATGGAAAAAAAGAATAATAAAGAAGAAAAGGAGAAAGATAAAGTGGAGGGGTCAAAGAAGAGAATAGTAAAGGTGTATAATCTAAAAATTCCTCATCAAAATAGGCTACAGGAAGATTGGCAAGAGGAGCAGTTTAGTAAGTTCTTAAAACTTTTTAAATTATTACATATTAATATCTATTTTTTAAAGTTCTTTCATAGATGCCAGAGTACGTCAAATTCTTGAAGAATCTACTCTCAAATAAGAGAAACTTAAAGAATTGTTAATTGTGAGGTCGAATAAAAAGTTCTTGGCCATATTCCATATTACAAAACAAGCAACCCCTGAAACTAAAGGATCCAAGGAGTTTTACTATCCCTGTAGAAACTAAAGGATTCAAAGAGTTTAATTATCTCTTATATTATTGATAGTTTATCTTTTGATCGGGCATTAGTTAATGTAAGAGCTAGCATAAATTTGGTGTTATATAATATGTTTTGGAAGTTAGGACTTGGACAATCTAAACTAAATAAGATAAGTATCCAATTAGCTAATAATTCTATTAAATATCCTAGGGGAATTATTTAATATATTTTGGTTAAGATTAATAAGTTTATTTTTCTTGTGGACTTTGTAATTTTAGATATGGAAGACGAAGTAGAGATTCTTTTAATCGTAAAAAGATCATTTTTTGCCACTTTAAAAGCTTTGTTACATGTGTGGGAAACTAACTCTTAGGGTTGAAGATAAAGAAGTAATCTTTATAATATCTAGAAAAATGAGACAATCTCTTGATAAAGATGATACTTGTTCTTACTTAGATGTTATTGATACCAAGACCTCTAGTGTCTTGCCAAAAAAAAAAAAAAACCCATATGATTGACTAGAAACTCACATCATCTAAGAATAAGAGAAGAAGGTATCAAGTTAAATGATTAGGAAACATGCAATATGAATAGAAGTTATTAACCCAATACAAGAAAGACATTCTTTAAAAGGACTATAAGACTATAAGAGAGTAAAATCAAGCCTTCGATGAAAGATCCACCAGACTTAGGATTATATATAAATTTTTATAACTATCAATGAATAGGTCACAAATGAACACTGTGATTAAATGAACTTGATAAATAGTGCTATAAAGCTTGTGAGAATTCTAAGAGCATATATAAATAGAAGGAAAAGAAGTGGCATGACATATCATTACACATGATAAGGAATTCAAACTAAGAGGTCAAGTTTTATTTTACAATGTGCATACTAAAGCATGCATGGTTGAGACCACATTATTAAATTGGATGCATTAAAATGAAAAGGAATTTGGATTTAACTCTTTGTATGAGCCTTTTCCCTTGTTAAATCCTAACTACCCATTATGATTAATTAATTTTAAGCCTTAGCCCATTTATTAGGCAATTAACTACACCATAACCCATAATATCCCTTTTTATTATTAACCATTATTTTTTAACCTTAAAGGATTGTATAAGTCGAATTGTATGAAAAGAGATTCAATTATGATCAATGAATCTTATGAAAACAAGATCCTATGATGACTTAAAAGAAGAGAGTGAAACTTTTTTTTTTTCCTAAACAACTTTGTTCTTTTATATTGTTATTTTTTTTATTTGTTGTTGCACATATGTTTGGGTTCAAAGAGGGAATGGTTCTTGAAGAATGATATTTCCATGTGACTTCACTTATACAATCTTCTTCAATTTTATTACCCAAAATTTTCCTTTTCAAACCTTACCTAAGTCACATTACAACCTTTTTTTAAAATTCCTCTAGATTTTCTTTATCTATTTTATTGTTTAGTGGTGGAGATGTGATATATTACTAAGTTTATGGTATAAATTCTCCTATATATTGATTGAGGGATTCATAAATTATACCCTAAACATTTTGAGCATATAGAGTCAATCCTTTGTGAGCGTATTAAATTCTTGTGAACTGTGAATCTAAAAACTTATTGGGATAATTATTCATAAATATTGTCATATAAGGATTTATTTTATAATTGCTTTCTTCTAATTGTGTTTTGATTTAATTATAGAGTCATGATGATTTTAATTGTGGTTGGATAGGTTAAGAATTGAGAGATAGGGATACTAAGGAGAGCTGGAAATTTTGAATTGTTATTTTTTTAAGAAAAGAAAAAACCTAAATATGGAGATATGTGATAGTACTTAAATTATAAATATTTTTAATTTGATTTTATCTTTTAAATCTTAGGTTTGAGGTTATTCCACAAAAATTTTGAACTAAAATGTGTTAATTATAGAAATCGATATTGCTTTGATTAGATGCTACAATCTAGTGTAAATAACAGCCAAAGTCACAATTATGACCCTTGACTGTAATTTTTCCTAAATAAAGAATCGAGTCTTTTCTCACGATCGTGATTTTGGTCATAAGCGAGGCTTTACTGTAAGTAAAATTTGCATTTTTTAGGGTTTCAATTGACTTTTAACCTTGGAGAGAGAGTAGCCACCACCTAAGGGAGAAAGCACAAAACCAAGCTATTTTTATTTAAGATTGAAGCAATTCAAGGGGACTGGATCAAGATCAAAGTACAAATTCAAGCTGAACAAGAGATTTCTACAATAGTCAAATGAAGATTCAGGAAAAGGATTTTATAAGAATGAGTTTCCTTGCTCCTTTCTTTTTCTTTAGCAATGTTGAATTTATTATTATAAACATGAACCAACTTATTTTGTGATTTATATGGGATGATCCCTAGGATTTATAGTTTATAGTTTATTCTTTTATTTAATGTAAAACCTGACTATCTTAGATTTATTCGTGATACTAATTATATTTAGATTAGGATTTTTGCTAGTAATTTCAATTCAATTTTTTATTTCATATATTTATATTGAGAAATCATTTTTATAAATATATTATTTCATTGAGAGAGAATATAATTTAATTAAGGAATTTTAATGGTCTAAGTAACTTAGGTTAAACATTAAACCAAGAAAAACTTGAACATATTAAGGTTTTAGGAAAATTCTTCATCTAGATCTTAATTTTATTGATTGTTATTTCATTGAGTAAATTGTTTTGATTTATGACTTTGATTCAATTATTTAATTTTAGTTTAATTAATAATTCAATAGTTGTAATCTTGATAGCATGATACTCATATTGTTTAGAAACTATACTACAGAGTGATAAGTGACCTTGTCTAGTTGAGTGCAGTATTGTTAAATTATGAAACCAACAATCAATTGTGGTTTTTTCTTTCTCTTGTATTTTATTATTAGGCCTCCTAATCATGGTGCATATAGTATTTTCTCTTTGTCTCTATACTATACTACCTTTTGTGTGGTTTCCCACTTGTTATGAATACGTAAGACGAACTTAGGATTGCATCACTATCCCTTATTGCTCATAAGCAATGCCTTAATTTATGCTTTCCTTTAGTTCATGAGATGTTCTCCATCGTAGTTGAAATTCTTTTTTTATTATTAGTGAAATGGCATATTTATTAGGACTTGAAGTAGTCTTGTTCTTAGTAATGTGATTCCTCTTTATCTTCTTTTCTTTTAAAGCTATCATAAATAGGCTAGTCAAGGGCCTTTGTTCTCTTATATACATATAGATGTTTGTGCACCTTTCTATCTTTCCCATAAAATTAATGTTATAATAGGATTTTTTTTAACATGGTCATTTTGATGCTTAAGTTAGTATTTGGTGCTTGTTACTCTATAATATGGCTTACAACTTTTTAGTGAGCGTATGACTACTTTTTATGACTTAAGCGTGTTAAGTAGGATTTATATATAAGTGTGTTGAAAAATTTTATCGATAAATAAGGTATATAAAGATTTACTAGATACTTATATGGAGATGTCTAGGGACTATATATCTAAGTTTTATAGAGTAAAGTGTGATCAAAGTGGTCATAAATGAGGAGTGGCAATAAAGTTCAAATGATGATATGTCATGTACATTATAAGTGATGTGCTTATCCTATTAAGTATGTTAAGATAATCATATGCCTTTCTTTATGCAACTTATTATGTATAGGTTAGGTTTTTAATGAAAAAATTGCCTTCTCCCACTTAGCAAGTTTGAGTGATTTTTCCATCTTAATAAGGTTTGAGAGTTGACTAGAAGTTTCTTCCCAAAATAAGGGCATTGAATTTTGATGTGTTGTATAGTGGCTCCATTGTTTTTATATTAATGTATTCCTCAAACCTTAATTTGATTTTATGGCTTTTGGGTTAATGGCATCCCTCGCAGCCTTAATCTTTAGTGTAGCATTCTTATGTTACCTTATTTCATGCTAATGTATTTATGATTCTACTATATCATTCTATTGCCTTATCTAAGTGCAGCGTGATTATAACTTCCTACCTATTATGTATAATTGATCATATGAGTTTTAAATTTAGATCAAATAACTTTTATACCTCATAAATTTTAGGCAAATACACTTATTATTGTATAATTTATTAGTAAGTTGAGTATCACTTTCAAGATGATTGTAATGGTTACTAGTCTAGACTTTCAAATTATTATTTAACCTAATAAACAATTAATTATGAAATTAAATACTGAAACAAAAACTAAGTTAGTAAAATAACTAACTAGATAGATCAATTAAAGATATGTTTAGAAAGAAAATAATTCAATTAGGCAAAGTTATCTAGCTTTGGAGTTCCATGGGATCATTCATGTATTAAGACAAAATATTTATTTAAATAAATTATTTTCTATAACAATAAAATATGTTATGCATAAAAAATAAAACTAATTTATTTGAAAATGTTTCTCTTGAATTGAAAGTAAAAGTCATTCTCATGCAATCAAATCTTTAGAGTCTTTCTATCTAGATAATGAAAATAGTTAATTCATAGGTGAAATTAGTACAATAAAAAAGTATACAAGTAGAAAAATATGAAAAATCCTTAATGAAATCCACTTGATCTCCAAAACTCTCGAATTTTTGTCACCCAATCCAATCTCCTAGATATGTTAAAGTATAGCCCAATTGATATCTCCTCTTCTCTTCATTTTTTTTTTCAGTTGTCCAATAAGAAGTAAGTTCCTAAAGGGATTCTAGAAATAACTCCCCAAAAGAACTCTCCATAAGTGATGTGTCTATTCTCCTTATGTACCTTAATAGCTATTAAGGTTTAGAAAATCCTAATTAGTGATTTTTAGAAATCTTTTATTATAATTTTTCTTTAAATAAGCTTCAACCTTTGAATTTCTAATGAGAAAATTCAATGAAGAAGATATGGCAATGTTATATGAGACATTTGTTGCATTGTGTTTCTTTGTGACCTAAATGGCAATGTCTACGTAAATAAATGGTGTTGTTGTGGTTCATCATTATTATTTTAAGATATTTGTTGCATTGTCTTTCTTTGTGACTTAAATGGAAACCTTTAAGAAGATAAATGGCATTGATATGGCTCGTTATTATTATTCTAACTTCTCCTATGCACCACAATGACAATTCACATAAGGATAAGAACAACATTATTATAAGTTCATGTTTTACTTCTGTCCATTTCTTTAAAAATGCTTCTTTTTCATACTTGAACCTTAAAATGTAACATTTAGCTGAAAATTCATAGAAAACCTCGTTAAGAGACTAAAATACCTAAAAATGGGATACAAAGTAATAAATAACACATTAATAACACTATGCAATTCACCGATTATCAAATTCTTATATACTTATAATTACTTATATTGAAGAAATTAATGCCAATACTCATTCATAAATAATTCCAACAAAAGTTATGATTTATTAGACATTTTGACATAAGTCAAGACAATTAACAATATTTATTGTCTTCTAACTTAATCTTAACCATGACCTAACACATATAATCATATTGTATATTGAATTAACATTTAATATGTAACATTAAGATGACTCTATATATAAAATCACATAAAATTGGTTCCAAGGTAATCTATGGGTGCATTTTATGCTCCATCCTATCTTAGTACGTGTATTTTATACTATATCTTATCTTATATAATAACTTGGGAAGTGCATTTTATACTCCATCTTATATTTTCATAATACTTTTACTCACTTTCACTATTTATTTTCCTCTTTTAACTTTGCCAATGTTAAAGAATTAATTAAATTTTCAATTTAATTATAATTGCTCTTAAATTGAACGCCTTAATCTAAGCTTGTAAAACAAATATATCCATAATCTCCTAAAAGACTTAATACCCTGTAAAAAAAAAAGGTCAATTTGACACATGTAATTCACATAATCATAATTAAGAAAGGTCTTAGTCAATTAAGAATTATTCAATATTAATAATGCTAATTACATCAATTATATTAGAGTAGATTACATAGCTTATAAGATAGCACTTAGATGTTTAATTTATACTATTTAAAGGGAAACATTAAAACCTTCAGAAGTGTTGCCCTGCAACCCTCACAACTATAGCAAAATCCTTTGTAATGGATAAGGAGTGTCCTTAGGGAAAGAATTGAAGTTGATTATCTACTACAATAAATTAAAAGCTAAAACAATGAAAAATCTTAAACCATTGTTAAAAGTGACTAAGAACTGATAAAAATATGACTAAAGTTTGACATAAGATCTCCAAATTTTGGTTATCTACATCCCAAGGGGGTTTAGGGTTGATTGGAATTAAATTTTCCAATTTTACCCTTCAATTTTTTGTACTGGAATACACCTCCAAATATATCAATAACCCTTCAAAATAAAGATTAAAAATATCATTATATGCCTACATTATTCTTCTGTCTTCATCGTGGAGTTTGACAGTGGTATACTCAAACATCAATGGTGTTATTAATAGGTCACATTATTCTCCCAATTTGACATTAATAGAAGTTTCATAGGATAATAATAACTCTATTAAGTACACACATTGTTCTTCTAGAAAATTAACTACACTTGATCCATTTTGCATAAACTCTTCTTCTTAGACATAAACCTACAAATTAAACAATAACATATTTAAATTAAACAATTTAACACCAAAATAAGGTTGATTACATAAAAATTCATGCATTAAAATTCTATAAAATAAACCATTATCAATTCTCCCATACTTAAAAAATTACTTCTCCTCAAGAAACTTATAGGAATACTCAATCATTTTTCTAATAGATTCTCAAATTCTAAACATGTTACTTTAATTTAATCAATGTAATAGATATACTTAGTCTATCCTAAATCACTCTTGATTAAGAATTGAAAAATCTTGATCAAAACATATAGTCAAGTTAATACCTTACACAACCTATCAAACTTTAAAGAAACTCATATAATAATCATGCAAATCATCTTAAGGAAATTTAATGACATGTGCATTTTACACTTCATCATGGCTTTATTTACTTATTTTGCTTTTCTTTTTCTTTTTTTTCAATGGAAAAGTGCAATTTATCCTCCATGTTATCCTTGTAAATGAATTTTATGCTCCATCTTGCATTTTTTTTTTTCAAATTTTTCACTCTATACAGATTACCTAAAATTAATTAAATTGAACCCCCTTATTCAAATTCACATAAAAATCATATAAAAGTTCAATAAAAATTCAATCTATATGCATAAAGAATAAACCATATTCATAATTTCTTCTAAAGTTAAACAAATTCAAAATCAATCATAAAATTTTCAATTCTAACTATATGAATTATACAAACCAAATCAAAGCATATTATTTATCATTTAATACACCATTTGAAAAAATTTTCATGAAATATCAAATAAATCACTCTTATATTTATAACAATATCAAGTGTAACAAGATTGAATCCTAGTTCTCTCCCCCCACTTAAAATGAACATTATTCCTAATGTCCCAAAATAAAAATAAAAATAAAAAGGGAAAGATGGGAATAAGAGGACTCCTTTGACTGATATATGATGTTTTTTTTTTCATTTGAGTGTGTGAGAGATTAGTTATAGATAACTTTAAAACAATAAAAAGAAACATAAAAAACTCAAAAGGCATAAAAAGATAAGAAAGTTCCAATATCATTAATCATCACGTGTATATCAAAGAGCATAAATACAAAAAAAAAGTAGAAAAACTTAAAACTACAATCACAAAACTACTAACTACAGGGCCTCAAATCTCTAGACCGTAGATGATCCTATAGCTAATTTTCCAACCCCTCCATGTGGTCCCTCTATATATGTATGCTAGTTATCCTACTCTCCATCCTTGTAAGAATCTCTAGAATAGCATTAGTGGGTGACTTTGAAGGCATAGGAGTAGAAAGGATGACTGTTGATGGAGGTTGTGAGCTAGAAGGTACTTCAGAAGATGTCTCCTCACTACTACCCTTCTCAAGAGCAATGTTCGTAACAATGGAGCCCTCTACCCTCTCATCGTCGCTCTATGGATATACCTAGAGGTTGCACCACCGACCTCAAACTCTCACAAACTTCTATAGCTTAAGTTTGGTATATGAGATCAACGACACATAAGGTGGTTGAACAGGGATCTCTCCCTTAAGATTGACTCCTAAGTCCTTAAAGACCCTTATGAGCAAGCATAGGAAGTAGAAATTCTTTTTTGAACATCTAATCTAAACCATATTACATATAAGGGGGATCATAAAGCTAGTCAATGGTAACCCAATAACGATGCCAAGCCTATGAAGCATTTTTTATAATGTATAAGTGTCTTCAAACTTTACTGTATTCAGTCCACTAGCCCTAGGTAGGACATTGACGCTCATCATATCTACATTGACTATCTCTTTCTTAATTAGGACATAGGCAATGTTCTAAAGTTGGCTATCCTATTTAACCTTAAGGCCCTATAAGCAGCAGTGATCGAAAAATTGACATCAAATATGATCTAATCCTAACTAATCCTAATAGATAGTGTCCTTATATTACTCATATACATTATCTTCATCAAACACCGTAAATAATGTAGATAAATAACTATGAGTAATGATAATAGGGATATCTCACACGAATGATTGAATCTAGATCATGTCTATCTCCTCTTTACGTAAAACTTGTGAACTAATGCAGGATAATACAAGCCAGCCAGACTTAGTACTACCTTCCACCCAAATACTAAAAAAGAACCAATTATGTCAAACTTGGATGTCACAGCAGGAGCTATTAATCTCTTCATAATGATATTGTGACTACTGTGGGCTTCATACCTATTCGAGTGCTCCCCCATTGTAAATTAAGACTTGTCTAATGTAAGCCTCTTCCTTGAAGTAGATGTTAAGAAAGATTTTGTTAAGATATCAGTGAAAACTATTTTAAAAAGTGGATTTGAATAGGCTAAAATATGTTCTAAAATGATTGGAATATACACTACTAGTTACCAAAATATGCTCGTCATTGCCAAAATATCCTGTTACTGTTAGTGATAGTATTAAGGGCTAAAAGTGGACCAAATTGTAGAGAAAGTGGCAAGGGATATAATGGTGAAAAAATTTGCTCAAAAGGTGAAGGATTTGTGACAAACAAAGAAAAGAAGTAATAAATAGGGTAGGCAAAGTAGATTTGTAGGCTAAAAAGGATGATGAAATTAATAAGGGGTGAATACGTGCATTAGGGAGGCAATTTTTAGCAAAAATGGGGAATAAAAGAGAGGAACGGGGATTTTAGATAGAGAAGAACGATGATTAAGATAAAGGAAAAGGAAAAGAAAAAGAAAAATAGAGCTAAGGTATAGATAAAAATGCATTATATCTATGTAAAATGCAAGGTTCAACGATAATTAATAGGGACTACAACAGTGCCATTGAAGACCCTTATTGAGGTCCTCAGTTTTAGCTTTAACAATGAGTTAGATAGACCATGATGTTGCTATTATAGCAAGTCGTTAATTTTCTCTAATAATTTTACTCTCACATTGTTACTAATTTCCTACTAACTCATGGACCATCAAAATTAATATGATTACCCTAAATTTTTCAAGAATTTTGGATCCTAAGTGAAAAATTTTTTATAAAAAACTAGCTCAGGAGATACTAAAAGAAAACAAATCAATTACCAAGCTAAAGAAAGCAAAATTTTGAGTTGGGTTATCTCCTAATAAGTCCTTTTTTTTTACATCTTTAACTAAAAGATGCAATTAAGATGTCATGAGGGCTTTAAATAATTTTTCATCATGACCTTCACTTTGTCCACAAAAGCCCAATGTATAAATATATTAAATGGAATGTAGAACTTGAATTGAATTAGGATCGTCATCTTTTCACCAAAACGTAAGTTATTAGGCTTGATTTTAACCTTCCAGGAACCTTATCAAACTTATGATCATTATTACATACTCCAATGTAATTACATGAGCCAATTATAGAGGATAAATTAGATGAATTAAAAATGTTAAAGCTTACATCTTCATCTTGGGACTTTAGAATAATCTTTTCTCTCCTAACATCCACCATGACTCCAGTAATAGCCATAAATGTCCTCCCAAAATGATGAGTATATCCTTATCCTCTTCCATATCTAATACTAAGAAATCAAAAGAGAAAATAAATTTATCTACCTTAACATGGATATCCTTTATAATTCCTCTCAGTTATTAGGTTTAAATTTAACCTTCTAGGAACCTTATCAAACTTATGATCATTAATACATACTCTAATGTAATTATGTGAGCCAATTATAAAGGATGAATTAGATGAATTAAAAATGTTAAAGCCTACATCTTCATCTTGGGATTTTAGAATCATCTTTTCTCTCCTAACACCCATTATGACTCTAGTAATAGCCTAAATGTCCTTCCAAAATGATGAGTGTATCCTTATCCTCTTCCATATCTAATCCTAAGAAATCAAAAGAGAAAATGAATTTATCTACCTTAACATGGACATCCTTTTTAATTCCTCTTGGATAAGTAACAAATCGATCAGCTAATTATAGTGAGATTGTAGTGGACTTTAGCTCCTCTAATCTTAACTTTCCAGATATAGAAATAGACATTAAGTTGACGCTAGCTCTAAGATCTATTAGAGTCATGTTTATCTACATGTTACCTTTAGTAAATAAGATGGAAAAGCTCTTAGAATCCTCAAGTTTTGAAGGTAACTTCCTAAGTAAAATTGCAGAGCACTGGTAATTAAGTTTTATTGTCTTATACTCCTTAATCTTCCTCTTTTTTTGATAAAATATCCTTTAAGCACTTCATATAGGAAGGCATTTGAGTTATTGCATTAGCAAATATGATATTAATATGCAACTTCTTAAACAACTCAAAAAAATTTTAAATTGCTTATTTAAGTGGTAACTTTTTAAGTCTCTAAGGATACGGAATACTGCATTTAAAGGATTACATGCTAGGATTGGTAAATTAACCTAGGTAACTCCTCCTTAGCTTCATTTTCTTTATCTTTTCTACTCTCTACCGCCTTCTCTTTACTCTTCTCTTATAATTTTTCCTTCTTCTCTAAACTTGCACCTTGCACTATCCCACTTCTCCTTAAGTTATACCCTTAACATCTTGCCTAATATTGGCTTTAATAATACTAGGTAGCTTACCAAGAAACCTTTTTTACAAGATCTGTGAAATCCGACTCATTTGAGTTTTAAATTTCTAAGCAATGCCTCATATTTTTGCGTTCTAGACTTATTAGTTTGGATGTAATTAAATACAGTCTCCTCAAAATTAGACTTCTCTTGTTGTGGAGATGTATTAGTTCTAAAAGCTAGGCGATGGGACTTTCAGAGTATTAGTTATAGAGAAGTTTGGTAGTTTAAAATGTTGCTCCATAACAAATTTGGGTAGTTCCTCCACTTAAGATTTTAAATATTAGAAAAGGGATTTCCTTGTTGGCTATTAAAGTTTCCTACAAACTGAGCTTGCTTAAACTCACATGCAAAAGGACTTCTTACCTGACAATCTATGGATGAATGTGAATTACTACCACTGTTTTCATATGCTACTTGCCCTCTAAATGAACTATTACTAACTCCACTAACTAAACCATTCAACTTCTTATTGAGTACTTCCATTTGAGTTGCTAAGACTATTATATTTTTAATTGCATGAGTTCTATATGGTTCTTTAAGGTAACAATTAGAATAATAATAAAAGCTTATAATAATACTAAAAGCTATTCTTTTTCCATTCGTCAATCAATCTATATGCTTGATGCGAGTTTTTTTAATTAAATTATCTCCAGCAGCAGCATCTATAGTACTATGAGTAAAGGGTATGACTTTAATATAGAAAATATCTACTTACTACCATGTACTGAACTCATGACTTGGGTGCCTAGATAGCATCTCCTTAAATCTCTCTCAAGTCTCGTATAGATTTTCATTCTCATACTGAATAATTGATATAATCTTAATTTTCATTTTTGCTACATTGGCTGGTGGGAAGAATTTGGCTAAGAATAGCTCCATAATTTCTTCCTATATATTGATGGAACTAGGCTGAAAGGTAAAGAATTAAACCCTAATTTTGTCTCTAAAAGCGAGAAAATAATCTAAGCTTAACAACATCCTCAAAAATTTTGTTGTGTCTAAATAGGTCATAGATATCTAAGAAGGTCTCCTAATGAGTATTTGAGTCCTTTAAGGCAGAGCCTTCAAATTGTAAGGCCTATCTATAGAAATAACGTTATGCATAATCTTGAAACTATTCACGTTGACTTATGTTTAGTTGCGTTAGCCAAATGTCTATCACTATTTCCCATTGCTAAGTCTATCACATATTGCTAAGTCTATCACAGTGGGTCCCTACATTCTTCTTGAGGTTGTGCAACTATGTGCTCCTATTATTCTATTTTTATAGATCTAGTTTCTAACTCCAAACGATCATCACTAATAGTCTCTTCCTCTATTTTTTTAGACATGCCTACCTAAGTTTCTTTTCTACATCTACGTATAGTTTGCTCTATCTCTAGATCAAAATCAAGTTCCCTAAGATTTTGGCCACAAGTAGGTATACAAAATTAAGAAAACTAAATAAAACTAGAAAACTAACTAAAGAAAGCAAATAAAGATAAATCAAACAAAGGCAATAAAAAAAGTTAACTAAAGAAACATGCTAAAATAATTAAAAAAACAGCAATCATGATAAAAACAACAAAGCAACCTCTAGACTAATTGACACCAATAAGTTCTTAGTATTACTAGTATGTATCCCCTGCAACAGCACTCAAAATTTATTTTGATAGGCTGGTTATGTTCTTCCTACTACTCTTTTTAATTCAATTTTAATCCTAAGGCCAATTATAGGCAATTACTCCTTTCAAAAAGTAAAACAATAGATCTATTGGAGTCTAAGTTATCATTCCCTCAAGGATCTACCTATATTACTAAGTTACTTGGATTACAATTATCTATAGAACCAAAATGTTTATTTGATTAAACTAAAAATTACTAATCTAAATTAAACTCACTTTTAATTAATGTAAAACAAATCAAAGTTATAATTAAGACTTACCAACTTAAAATTGTATAACTAGGGTTTTTAGGTATCAATAATCTAATTAAGTTTAAGAAACATTGTGTGGCCTAACCTAATGTATCCCTATGAAAATAAGACACAACTATGGTTAAGATTTTGCTTTATCTCTATTGTCATATTTCATTATTTGGTCATTTAATGAACTTAAGTAATGAGCATAAAATTCAAGAAGTTTAATCCTAAAATTTCCTATTTTATAATTAACATCCTAACAATTAATTAATGTTTGATTATTCATGGATTTAAATTGCTTTTTTATTGGTTTTTCTAATAACTAGGAAAGATTCTTCAAATCCCTAATTATTTATAACTCTATTCTAAGTTTCCAACTTACAATAGGAGATTAAGCACTTAAATAAACAAAATTAGCATATAAATCATGTAAAATAACATAATTAAACTATTTACTAAGCTAGAATTAGATCATAAATAATTTAATTATGCATGTTAATAAATAAACACAAAGAATTGATTAAAAATGTATATTTATTTATTGAAACAAAAACATAATGAATAAAAATGAAAAAAGAGTTTAGAAACCACCAGCATTATGCTCCAAACTAATTTCCAAACTCTATCACATTGCTTTACTCCTTAGAATCCTCAAAAGCTTGGTTACTTGTCTATCACAATGGATTGGAAGCTAAAAACTGTGGAAAATATAAAATAATTATGAAATGAGACTAAGAACCAATAAAAATCTTACTAAGATCTAGTTTAAGGTTTCTAAATTATGGTTATATATGTCCCAAGTAGGAATAAGGTTGATTGGAAATTGAATTATCTAATTTTCCCTTTTAGTTCTTTATTGGAACACACTTCTAGAATCATCAACAGGCCTTGAAATTAAAGATCAATGATACTGTTATACATCTACATTATTCTTTTGTCTTCAAAATGGACTTTAATGGTGCTCTGTTCAGACATTAATGGTATAATTAATAGCTCGCATTGTTCTCTTGAGTTAACATTAACATTTTTTTCATGGGATAGCAATGATGCCATTAAAAGCACATGTTGTTCTTTTAAAAAATCAATCAAACTTCTAAAAAAACACATGTTGAGCCATTAAAAACACATTTTGTAAAAAATTCTTCTTCTTAGCCATGAACATACAAATTAAACAATAACATATAAAAATTAGACAATTTAACCCCAAAATAGGAAAAACTTAACAATTCATGCGTTAAAATCCTATAAACTACACTTCTATTAAAACATGCAAGGAGTTAGAAAACTCATTCTCATGAAATCATGTTCTTAAATCTTCTCTTGACTATTCTTGAAAATCTCTTGATCCACTTGAATCTACACTTTAATCTTAGTCTAGGCCCATTATATTGCTTTAATCATAAGTAAAAATAGCTTGGTATTATGTTTTCTTCCTTGGGTGATGACTACTTTCTTTTTTAGGTCAAAAGTCCTCAAAATCCTTTAAAAAATGTAGTTCTATATACACAAGACAACCTTGCTCATGGCCTAAATCATGGTTGTAAGAATTGATGCAGGGTGAATCATAACTGTGATTTAGACCATGATTCAAACTTAACTATAGGAACTTACTGTCTCCTTTAGCAAAGTCACGACCTAGGTTATAACTGTAACCTAAATCAGGCTCCTCTTTGTTTTGCCTTCTTCCTTCCTCTTTTGAATCTAATAATTCATTTAACCTTTTCCAATATCAAATTCAACAACCAGGGCCTACAAAAACAACCATTTTTGTACAAACTTATGTTACAATATCAAATTCAATAAGTATCACATATTAGCTTAAAATTTATGTGGAATTGCCTCAAACCTAAGATTTAAAAGATAAAAATTAACTAAAAATAAGTATAATTTATACACTATTAAATACACTCACACTTAGGTTTTTCTTCTCCTCAAGCAAATAAAAATTCAAAATTACAAACTCTCTTCAATATCCCTTTCTCTCCTATTTAAACCCATCTATCCACAATGAAAATCATCATACATCAAGAATTAAATCAAAACCCAATTAGATGCAAGCAATCATAGAATAAGTTCTCATATTCCAACATCAATGAATAATTATCGTAACAATTTTTCTAGATTCAAAGTGCATAATAATTCAATACCATTATAGATGATTCACTCTATAATCTCAAAGTTCTTAAGGTATATTTTATGAGATTCTCAAGCAATATATAGAAGGATTTCTACTATAAGCTTGCTAATATATGACATCTCCACAACTAAACAATAAACTAGATGCAAAAATTTAAAGACTTTTTAAAAGGTTTATAGTGGGGCTTAGGTAGGGTCGGAAAAGGGAAAAAGATGAGTAATAATGTTGAAAAATAATATGCATAACTGAAATCACATGAAAATATTATAATTTAAATATTGATTCCTTGAATCCAAACATAGGTACAACAAATCACTCTATTATCATAGAATTCTTTTCTCTTCCTTATTTATATTACCTTTCACTTTTTACATTTTTTATTTCTTTTTTTCCTTTTTTCAAAATAACACTAATAACAATAAATAATAATACAAGAGAAGAAAGTTCTTATGTACAAATAAAAATTACACCCTTTTTTCTTAAACCATTCTTAGGATCTCATTTTTACAAACTTCCTTGATTATTTTTATTCAATTATACTCATACAATTCTCTATGGTTTAAAAATAACGACTAGTAATGAAAATGGATTAATATGGCTTGTGATGAAGTTAGTTATCCAAGAAAAATGCTAAGGCTTAAATTTGTTACTCCTAATGGATAAATTTAGGTGGGATTTAACAAAGGAAAGGGCTTATACTAGGTTTAAATTTAAGAGTCTTTTTTTTTATTTTAATGCATCTAGTTTAACAATGTGGTCTTAATGTACATAATAAAGCAAGTTCTAGGAAAATCCAACCATACATGATAATCACATAACCAAATAAAAATAAAACATATTATAATATGTACTCTTTAACTTAAAGATTCACAATAATCCTAGGCATTTTTCATCTAAATAAATTGTTAAAATAATTCCTTATAGTGTAACACATAAAAATCCAACTACTCATGCTTTTTTCCTCTTCTATCCTAATCTAAATCGATGATTCACAAAATTTCAAAGTGCTTCAAGATAAGCATTGACATTATTGAAATTTTTAAAGAAAAGAATAAATAATTAAGAATTAAAATAAATTTTAAAAGAAGAAGAAAAAATATTCAAATAATGAACCCTCCCCTACACTTATCTCAATTTGTCCTCAATTTAAAGAAAGAAAACTAAATGAAAGAAACAATCATTAAGAGGAAAGGAAAAGCAATACTCCCTTGAAAAGGTTGAAATCCAAACGCGAAAAAAGATTGTGATTATGTGATTCCACGCAATTCGAGGGACTAAAGATGAATTATTTATATCTATAAGATTCCATTCCTAATAACAAAATTGCATAAGTATAGTTCAAGAAAAAAATCAAAGGATTAACAAAATTTAAAAAAATTAAGCATCAAAATAGGAAAGTAAAAGAAAAAAAAATCCTAAATATAGAAAATGTTCAAATTGCATAAGGAAGAAAAAATGAAAAGAATATTAGGTTACTTCCCAATAAACATTAGTTTAATGTCATTACTTCGATGACCTCAATGAAGATTATCTTTTATCTAGGCTGTGGAGATTCTATATGTCCCTCTTTGGCCTACTGAAGTCACCACACGAATATAACTTTAGTCGGTGTTCATTAACCTTCAATACACCCTTCTCTCAATGTGGGATCTTTAGGAATAATCTAAGTCTTGAATTATCAAGTAAAACTTAATCTCCTCATTTAGATTCCTTGGGATGCCTAATGTTCTTATCATGTCACTTCTTTTCCTTCACTTAGTAGATCTTAGAGCTCCTACTAGCTTTATGAAGCCATTCATCAACGTCCTCTACCTAAAGTATACATTTTTCATTTGTTTACTGATAGTTATCATAAAAACCCACATATGACTTTAAATCTAGTGGATCTTTAATCAAATGTTTTGTTATACTTACTTTAGATCTACTGATCTCTTCAAAATTTATCTTCCGCACCATTGATTAATTAGCTTCAAAATATGCCACATGCTCTAAAATGGTAGGAGTGTTAATCTTTCCTTTCTTACCTTGGATGACACAAGTCTCGAACAAACATCCAAAGTATAAGCAAAAACAAGTGCATCTTTATTAAGAGAGTGATTAATTGCTTCACATATTTTAAAGATAAATTCTTCATCCTCAACCTTTAGAGTTAATTTTCCATCATAAACATCTTCTAAAGCTTTTGTAGTAGACAAGAATGTTCTTCCTAGGGTTAAAGGAATCTTTTCCTCACCTTCTATATCTAAGATCACAAAGTCCACAGGAAAAATAAACTTAACAACTTTAACTTAAACATCATTAATAATGCCCCTATAATATTTAATGGATCTATCAACCAATTGGATGGTCATAATGATTGGTTTAGGTTCTCCTAAACTTAAATATTGGAACATATTATAAGGCATCAAATTTATCCCAGCTCCTAAATCAGCTAATACCTTATCAATAGACAAGTTGCCAAAAAAATAAAGGATAGTAAAACTCCTTATATTCTTAACCTTTTAGGGTGGCTAACCTTGTAATATAAAGAAGCACTCCTCATTCAATTTTATCATCGATAATCCTCAAGCTTTCTCTTGTTTGAGACTAAATTCTTCAAGAACTTTATATAGAGCTTCAACAAAAGGTATTTCAATATATCAATTTTTAAAAGCTCTACAAACATACCAAATTGCTCCTCTTATCGATCTTTCTACATCCTACTTAGATAATGAATTTTCAATTTCTACTCCTGTAAAACTTTCTTCCTTAACTCCTCCTATTTCCCTCTTATTTTATGGTAATTTTTTCTTTTTAATCTTTCTATTTTTCACCACTTATCAGTTCCTTTCCATTCCTTACAAAAATTGCCTTTACTTTTTCCCTCGGGTTTGGCTCAATGTTACTGGGTAAAGTTCAACCTTTTTTAAACAAGCTTAACTATCTATTCAACCTAATTTTCAAAGATGTAGATAGATGCCTCAACATTTTGACAACGAGCCTTTAATATAATAATGAATTTTTACAAAATCTCCTCAAGATTTAGGTTCCTCTACTATTCTTGTTCTAGTAGTTGTAGTTGAATCTACATAGATGTCTTTGCCTCTATTGACCTAGACTAGTTCATAAAAAATTAGGGTGATTTCTTCACCTTAGATTATATGTATTACTATATGAGTTATTCTAAGGCTAGTTTCCCATAAAATCCAATTGTCTTATCATCTATCCCACATTACTTGATGCTTAACACTCATGATTGAGGTGTCTACCCCTACAAAAATCATAAATCATAAGTCAAGTTAGTTGGGTGGATATAGTTTGTTCTCAATATTATTTCTCAAGGAATCAATATTTTCCTCTAAAGATGTGATCGCATCCACATTACACACACCATCTATTTTTAGTATTTTCCTTAGGTTTCCCTATTGATAATTATTCATTGTAATGTTTTCAATCAAATCTTATAGTTTCTTAGGAGTTTTAAACCTAGTAGTGCCACCATAAGATGCATCAATCACTATTTAGTTACATAGCTTAAACCACCATGAAATGTCTGCATTTGCATTCCTAAATCAACCCAAAATATGATCACTTCCTTAATAATTCCTTTCATCTCTCCTAAGCACCATATAGAATCTCATTTTTCATATTGTTAAAAGGAGATGATGTTGTTCTTAAGTTTAGCTAATTTGTACCTTATTAAAAGCTTCTTAACTAATTTCTAGGTGGTAATAGATCTTGCAAGATTAGACTTCAGCTAGGACTTGGATCTATCCCTCGATATGAATGGAAATAGCCTTAGGCAAATATTGGCTTCAAAAACTTCATTGAACTTCAAAGTGTTACAAATCTCTAAAAAGTTAGCAATATGTACATTAAAATCCTCATCTGACATACCATCAAATTACACAAACTGATAAACGATCTATATCATCTATATTTTAATCTCAAATTTATTATCCTCCACTCTTGGTCTCGTGATACTAGATTTAGTTCGTGTGAGTAATGGTTTAGATAAATCTCCTATAATAACCTGTGCTCTTTATCTAACTTCCCTTTCTATTATATTTAATATTTATATTCTCATAGCTTCCAAATGTCGTAAACCTCTTAAATTTTTCTTCCTTAAATTCCAGAGTAAGGTTATCTCAATTTTTGGGTCTCTTGCAAGCAAATCCCCATGTCTACTCCTAGTCATACACTAGGATACCTAGATTTGAAATTTAAAAAACCAAACACAAGATCAAAAGAAGAAAATTTCTAAACAAATAATTGTAGAAAGTAAAATAAACAAAAACAAAGTGATTAAATTAAAAAAATAAATATTTTCTAATATTCTAATTCCCAACAATAACAATAAAAACTTGATTGTTGGTCTCACATTCTAAATAATACTATGCTTTACTAGGTAAGTCCACCTATCATTTTTCAATATAGTTTCTAGTGAATATGAGTATCATCCTACGAGGATTACAACTACTATCATTGACTGTGTTTTTTTTTAATCTAATCTAACAAAATAAGTAATGGATTGATTGAATCATTAATTAAAATAAAATTAAACAATTAAATTAAAATCATAAACCAAAACAATTTACTTAACTAAATAATAATCAATAAGATTAAGACCTAGATGAAGAATCCCCATATAACCTTAATATATTCAAGTTTATCTCGATTTAATATTTCGTAATTAAATTATATTATTTCTTAAGAAATATAATTTCTATCTCTTAATTAATTAATTATAATCTCTTCTTAATTGAAACCTTGAGAAGATGCATTAAAATAATCAATGGATTTTTTGTGTTAGGTTTAAATGTACTTAGAAAGCTTTTATAGTTCTATCTCTAGAAATACATCCACTTCCTTTTATTCATGAAATGATCTTTTCATATAAATGATTCTTAATTTAAATATATGAAATCTGAAATTAAAATAAAATTTCTAGCAAAACCTCAATACAAATACAAGCAGTATCATGAATAAACCTAAGGCAATATAGGTTTTACATTAATTCAAACAATAAACTATAAACTATTAATCCTAAGGTTCATCCTATATAGATCTCAAAAGAAAATAGTTTATATCTATAATAATAAATCCAACAATGATAAAGAAAGGACTAGGAACTAGGAAACTCATTCTCACAAAATCTTATTCTTGAATCTTCACTTGACTATTACTAGAAATCTCTTGATTCGCTTGAATCTGCACTTTAATCTTGTTCTAATCCCTTTGAATTTCTTCAATCTTAAGTAAAAATAACTTGGAATTATGTTTTCTCCTTGGGTGGTAACTACTCTCTCTCCAAGATCAAAAGTTTGTAAAACCCCAGAAGTTGCCGCTTTATATGTTAGTCTATAACTTTATACTACTTCTTGAAATTTCTATATTCATATATTCCTAATAATTAATTTTAACATTACTAGGCAGGCTCTCTTATTGTTATTCTACAACTAAGTCTACATGTTGCCTAATTTTAATCTGTAAGCTATAGAGAGATGTTTCTTGATTTCTTTAAACTTCTTTAATGCCTTCAAATTGAGCTTTGAATGTTCATATCAAATTATTCATTAGCTCTTTTAACTTTAAATCCTCCACTTACTACTAATTATAATTCAATATAGGTGGCATTAATTTTACTTCATTGCTCTATAAAAACTTGGTGTGATATGTCCATCTTGAATTATCGATACTATTGTAAGTGTAATGGTAAGCCGTCTATTCTTCATCCCTATCTGAAGCTATTTTAGTTAACTAGTTTAAACAACTGATAAATTTATCTATTTATGAGCTGCCAATACCAATACCAAATATACATGAAGACTTTTCTTATTCCCATTAATAATCATACATTGGCTAATTGTTAAACTACTTGAGGTAACAAAGAAACATCTAGGTGTGTAATGCAAAACTTAATGAAAATAAAATAAAACAATAACATGGTTAAAGTAATTATCCTATATTTTCCTAATATTATTAACAATTTCCAATAATGGCACAAAAAACTTGATCGTAAGAGTTCTAAATTTTAATTAACTAACTTCTATATCTTATAACTTTAAGATAAGTAAACCTATCGCTATATAGTACATAAATGAGCCAAGTATCATTCCTATGAGGTTTGTAATTATTAATAGTCTAAACCCTCGAATTATTATCTAACTTAGCAAACAATTGATTATAAAATTAAATATTAAAATAAAAACTAATTTACTAAATTAACTTATGAAATAGATCAACTAAAAATAAATTGAGAAAGAAAAAAATTCAATTGGCTAAAGTTATCTAAATTCAAAATTCCCTTGTATCTTTCTTATATTAAGACAACTTATTTATTCAAAGGAAATATTTTTCTAATAGTAAAATCTACTCTTATAACGCAAAATAAAGAATTTACTAGAAAATAATTCTCTTTAATTGAAAGTAAAAGTTATTGCCATACAATCAAATCCTTAAAGTCTTCCTATCTGGATTATGAAAAAACTTATGGTAAAATGAATACAACAAAAAAATACACAAGAAGTAGAAAAACAAGAAAACTCATTGATGATATCCCCTTGATCTCTAAGATTCTTGACTTTTTGTCACCTAATCCAATCTCTTAGAGATGTTGAATTATAACTCAATTGATATATGTTCTTCTCTTCACTTTCTTTATCCAGCCATAGTCCTCAAGAAGTTAACCCAAAGGGGACTCCAAAAAGAAATACCAAAAACAACTCTCCATAAGTGATGTCTCTCTTCTCCTTATATATTGTAATGGCTATTAAAGTTTAAAAATCTTAATTAGTTATTTTTTAGGAAGTTTTAATTCTGATTAGTCTTCAATTACCCTGTAATCCTTGGATTTCAAGTAAGAAAAATGGCACTTAGTTAAAGGAAAAGATGGTAACATTATATAAGACCTTGTTACATTATCTTTTTCCATGACCTAAACGACGATGTTTGGGTAGATAAATGACGCTATTGTAGGTCATTGTTATTCTTTGACTTCTCCTGTGCACCATAACTGTAGTTCACATAATGACAAGAATGTTGTCATTATGGGTTTGCATTTTGCTTCTGTCCTTTTTTTTAATCCTCTTTTTTTGCAAACTTGAACCCTACAATATAATATTTACTTACAAATTCATAAAAAGACTAGTTAGGAGACTAAATAACTCAAAAATGGGTAAAAAGTAACAAATAATCCATCAATAATACTATGCAATCAAACCGTTATCAATTATAAATGTATAACTCCTTATCATGGTTGTTGATACAAAGGTTTCTTTGGAACTCAATCTTTCACTAAAATCTAGGGCTAATACCCTTGCACGACAGTCTCACCTAGATCAGCTTAAGCAAGACTCAACCCTCAATGACAATCATTGTGTTTCGCTCGCACACTAAAAGTAATAAAGCTATGAAAGCAATAAGAAAAGAAAAGCAATAAAGAACACGAAAGATACGGTAAAACTACCAACCTTTATAATACTTTCCTCAAAAGAATACAAGAAAGCTCTCTCTGATTGAATAAGTAGAGCATGGCTCTAATGAACTATATATAGGCCCTCTAGCTTGGAAGCTAAGTTACAATATGAATCCTAACTGAACTGCACTTCTTAAGATCATACTAAGATCACATTCTATCTCTATCAAGATTACATCATGTGGCCAATCAGATGATGCCCCCATCTGAATAGGACTCTAATTGATAAGATAGTATTATAACAGAATACAACTAGATAGGAGTTTACATTTGTCCAGGACTCTACATCCTTATCCTCAAAGATCTCTGTTATCTTTAGATGTTCAGTCCCACTACAAATCTATCTATCACCACATCATTTAAGATCTCCCCACGATCTTTATCCATTGATGATGTTGAGTGATCCTAGCTGAAATTTGCATAGCACACTAACCCGATCCAATGCTTTCCTACAATAAGTCCGCTAATCATGGTCCATTTATATGAGTTTAGGACAAGTCAATCCCTGCAAGGTCCAACACTATACCAAAATTCGCACCAAGTCTGATCTCACTTACCCACGTTTGCCTTAATGTTTTTGCATGTCTTCCTCATACATGTGATCCCGCTAAACTTTCCCCTAAGGTGCTTCACGTGTTGAATCTCACCTACTCCGAGATCTTTGTTAACACTTCCCTCATCCTTCACCTACTCACAAGTTTCTCGAGACTAGCTTGCCTACTCGCAACACTTTGCCTTATTCTATCGTCAACAATCTTTCCTTGTGCTAACTTGCATGCCAAGCATTGGCCAAGGCTTGCCAATACTCGCACAATCCCACTACATGGACTTAGGGGTCTAACAAATGACCCCCACTATAAGAATTCGATACCCTTGTTGAAATAATCTGTGGGCACTCCTCCAGAAATGGTCCCTTCAAAGACTCCTAAGCCAGTTCTTGAATAAGGTAGCACATCTCCACATTCATTGGCACTTTAACTACGTATCATTTTCTCAATCCATCGAGATTGTTTTCGCTTAGACTACCTCCTCAAGGCTCACTGCGCTTACCAAAGACATGTTGGGAATAGCTTCATCCATCAAGCTTTCCCTATCACCTTGATCCTCCACAATCTTGGTAATGATATGCTCCTTGCCTACCTTTTATTTCGAGCTTTCTTTAGCATAATTAGACTCCTTTTCAATTATCATAGCCATGATTTGTTCTACCTCAGTTGTAGCCTCCTTCGTTCCACCAATGAATCTGCAATAATTAACAAAGAAGGATTTTTCATCATGTATAACCATCATACCTCCTAAATTCGGATACAACGCCGTCTTTGTTGCCTTAAGGAAGTCGATCCCCAATATTATTTCGAAATCCTCAAGTGGTACGACCATGCAATTCATTTTCGCATGCCAACTCCTTATACTCACTGGGACGTTGTAAGCAGTTCTCATCATCGCTTGTGCCTTACTCATAGGAGTTCTTAACTTTGTTGAGATCTTGGACACCTTAATCCCCAACCTGCGCACCATTCTTTCCACCACGAAGGAATGTGATGAACCCTTATCCACCATCGCAATCACCTCTACCCTATTAGATCATCATGGGGATTAGGTTCTCTACTAATCACATTCAACAAGATAATCGGATTCAACGTCGTATCATTCGAATATTCTCCCTCTTCTTTGGCTATCAAGGCATTCAGCATCTCCTTCCTCGGACATTCTCTCACATAATATGACATGCCGTACAGATAACAAGCAAGCTTGCCCTTCTTGGAGGACGTCTCCCCACTCTCAAAGCTACCGTTTTATTTGCCTTTCCCCTTAAAGTCTCCCTTCTTGGAATCCTTCTTCTTTTTGCCCTCGGTATTCTCCTGTTGAGCTTGGCTTTTACCCTTCGAAGACTTTGAGGAGTTCGTCTTAATTTCTTTCATTGCTCGAAAATCCACAAGGCATCAACAGCCACGTTTGCACCAACCACGTCCTTCATATTTTGCCCCCGCAACTCTATTTGCGCCCATGGTTATAACCCAGACAAGAAGTTGAAGAGCTTATCCTCGTTTGACATGTTTTCAATATCAAGTAATAGAGAACTAAAAAACTTAATATAGTCTCTTACCGAACCGTCTTGTTTTAAATTCTTCAAGGCATCCCTCACAAGCTATGAAGTATTCAACGGAAGAAATTGATCCTTCAACTCCTTCTTCATAAGCTCTCATGTATCCATGGGAGTTCTACCCATACTAATCTCGGTAGAGGTCCTCGTTCTCATCCACAGCTTAACATCACTATCCAAGTACATGGCTATTACATTGACCTTCTCAGCATTGGATACCTTAGCAACCGCAAAATATTGCTTCATATCCCACAAGAAATTCTCAAGCACCTTGACGTACCTTCACCATTAAAGGTTTTGGTGATGAGCTTTCCACACGACTAGCATCTGTTACAATGGCATGCCTCAATACTGTGATCTTGAACTAGGCCTTTTCATGTGCCTTCAACAAATCCACCATCTATTGTTACAACTACCACATCTGATCCTCCATCGCATCGAATGGCGATTGATAGGATGTTATCTCCTCCTCTCTTATAAGAATCGGTCTAATGAGTGCCTCTACCCTAATCACTTGTTCTATTAGGTTGCTGCCTCCCGCCATGTCGAAGTAAGGCTCTGATACCATTTGATACAAAGGTCTCCTTGTAACTCGATCTTTCACTGAAGTCTAGCTCCAACACCCTTGTACGACAGTCTTACTTAGGTCCGCTTAAGCAAGACTCAGCCCTCAACGACCCTCGTAGTATTTCGCTCTCATACTCGAAGTAATAAAGCTATAAAAGCAATAAGAAAACAAAGGCAACAAAGAAGATGAGAGATACGGTAAAATTACCAACCTTTATATTGCTTCCCTCAAAATAATACAAGGAAGCCCTCTCTAATTGAATGAGTAAAGTCAGGCTAGAATGAGCTATATATAAGCCCTCTAGCTTGGAAGCCAAGTTACAATCCAAATCCTAATTGAACTGTACTTCCTAAGATCATGCTAAGATCACGTTCTATCTCTATCAAGATTACATCATGTGGCCAATCGGATGACATCTCCATCTGAATAGGACTATAACTGATAAGATATTATTACAACTAGATAGGAGTTTATATTTGCCCAGGACTCTATATCCTTATCCTCGAAGATCTCTACTATCTTCAAATATTCAGTCCTACTGTAATTCTATCTGTCACCACATCATCCAAGATCTCCCCACGATCTCTATCCGTTGATGATGCTGAGTGATCCTAGCCGAAGCCTGCATAGTACACTGATCCAATCCAATGCTTACCCACAAAAAGTCTGCTAGATGTGGTCCGTTCATCTGAGTATAGGACAAGTCAATCCCTGCAAGGTCTTAAACTCTACCAAAATTTTTACCAAATCTGATCCCACTTTCCCACGTCTACTGTAACACCCCAAAACATACCCTAATTGGAATTAACATAGTTAAATGTGGATTAAATGGTTAAATTGTGATTAA
>JAOXYD010000007.1:4318510-4335980 GCA_028565735.1 Pinacopodium congolense
ATCTCTAGCCTTACTAACCTTTCCTAACCATTCAACTAGATGTTAAGCAATCTTATACGTAATCTTTAACAAATAGCCAAGATCTCTCTTCAACTACTTATAAAAACCTGAATATGTATGGGTTTATTGGGAGCCAACTCTCATTGTACTACCCAACACTATCACCTAACTCACCCTCTCGGTCTTTTGCAAGGTTACCTACTCACCCTCTTGGTCTATTGTATGGAATTAGCTCAATACATACCACAAACATTCATTCATTGAATCATAAAATAAGAGTTCTACAAAACAGTTCAAGGACAACCCCCACAATGTATTTAGCTCCTCATAATCCCAAATAATCCAACAATACTCATGTTTTCCCTGCTAAAAAGTAATAAAGAGAAGAATAAAATAAATATTATAAATAGGGCCTTGAATATCTTCTCTTTACTCCAAGAAAGTTAGAAACTTGGGTATTGTCTTCTTGCTTTCCAAGGAAGATCTCTCTCTTTTCTTCTTTTGGGAGCCACCAAAGTCCTTAACTTTTCCTCTTTTGGGTGTTGGCTGCTCAATAATAATTGCTCCTAGGGTTTTGAGCCCTTAAATATGTCAAAAGGAGGGTCAAGCGCTTAAAATCCTGCGTTTGACAGCACTCAACATTCGACCCGCTGTCACGATCATGACAAAGGGGGTCATGACCCGGTCTTGACAGCTCTGAACACCCTTCACTCTTTTGGAGATAACTTCTTCTCCAGACCTCTGATTGAGTTGGGGACTCTTAACATCCTGATCTTCCTCTCCACCAATTTTCATGGCCATTGGATCTCTAGATCTTTCCCAGCAAGCCAGCAAAGTCACCTGAAAAATACTGAAATATGAAATTCTGATGCCTGCAAAAGCAAGCAACAATGTGCATCAAACTATCCCTCAAATAAGCTCAAAATCCACCCTTAAACACTAAAAAAAACAAAGAAACACTTAGACACTTCAAATATCATGAAAAGATGTAAAACATGCAAAAGATGAAATAAACTGAAGGTAAAACACACAAATACACACTTAAAATACCTAAAAACATCCTAGAAACATAGCCCAAAAACGCACTTATCAATTTACTACTATAATCTAAAATAAAATGAAAAGAGAATGAAAACCACACAAAACTAAAGGAAAATAAGAAGAAATAAGGGGATACCCTAATGGGAGCCAACAACTAATAAAAATGGTCTTCTTTTTCCTTCAAATAGTGCTTAATTTGGATAGGCAAAAAATTTGATTACCCCTTGATTTGAAGTGAAATAATGTTTCCAGGACTTGAATGGTGATTAATAGTATGTTAAACAACCCCATGTCAAATCACCATTAAAAAATTTGGAAATTGGAGTTAAAAAGTAATTTGACAGGAAATAAATGGCACTGGTAGTGATCTACAAAAATTGCTATTTAGGTCTCTGTCCACTAGCTCCTTGCTCTATTTTACTCTAATTCCCTTATAAACTTAGCCCTTTAACTAGTATTTATGTCCAATGATCAACCATGAATTCAAACTTAAAATAAAAACAAAGTAGGAACTTTTACATCAAAGATAAGGATGAAACTATGTTGCAACACATAAAAAAACTAAAATTCATACCTATAAAATACCCCCACACTTGAACAATTACTTGTCCAGAAATAATGACTCAAACACATCACTCAAACAATCTCAATCCAAAGTTAAGAGCTAATTGAGTACAAATAAAAACCAATCAATACCTTTGATTTAATTTACCAATCTCAACTTTATCATGAAAAAAACATTGTTAGCATATGCAAATCATACTATTAGTAAATAAGCAATCATTAATGCATAATACTAAGCATTCAAGTCATTTCATAGTCATCATCATATGAATATACTCAAGGATGTCCAAAACAACAAAAACAAAGTATAAATTCAACTTTGGAGCATTTATTAAGAGATCACTTAATCTTTTAATGCGAAGTAAAATACCTTGTCACGAGTGTCCTAGGCTACTCAACTAGGATATTCCTTTTTAGCTTGTTTAAGATTTCATCTAAATGTTTAAGGTGAAGGTGAATATTTTATCCTGAATACCCCCAATTACTAGGTTAGATCACACTATCAAATGACAACTAACACCATTCATAACTTTAATCTTTACATTAGTTTAAGGACAACGGAGTAAAAAACATGATCTCTGATTTAAACAGACACCCTTTTTTTCAATTTAAAAAAACATACTATTCCATATCCATATGACAAGCCATACAAAATGACCTTAAACATTTAATATCATAAAAAAGGGTTACTAATCACATGCAAGCACTGAAAAGATCAAGAGACGATCAATGTCCAACCAAATCAAAAGCATCAATTAATTAAAATAACATAATTAAAAATCAACTAAAGATCAAGATCATTTTAAGATTAAATATTCAAATCATCACCCTTAGACTCCCAATAAGTCAAGTGAAATAAAATTTGAACTTATTCCCCACCCTTACACTTAAATGGGACATTGTCCTCAATGTTCTATAAAATAGTATAATCTCAAAGAAGAATGGGAATAAGAATGCTCTGTTGAAATGTGGAGAATATTTTAGCCTTGATAAGAAAGATTACGGCTCCTTTACGCATCTACAAAAGAAAAAACACATAAAAAAAAGTAAAATCACCCAAACCAAAAACAACTAAAGGCTTATCTAGCAAAAAGAAAAGACACAAAAACTTTAAGAAAGATTGAGTTAACTCCTAACAAGTACTTATTTTAGGCCTTTATCTCAACCCTTGTTTCAGCCATCATCTAGTATCAAATTGAAATTTTAGTTCTATGAGAAAGAACTCAAATCAATTGATGAGTTTGTGACATCTACCTTTAAAACAAGAGCAAGCTCAATACGATGTTACATAGTATCAAAGATGTGGAACCGCATTACTAGTCCATCAAACTCCAAGATCTACTCTCTATTATAGACATCAACCTTTATCTAGAATAGTCTCCCTAATAGGATAGATGATAGCTTTGGAGAATCTTTATTCTTCTAGGTTAAAACACTAATACTATTTTTCTTCTTTAAAGTGCTAAGAAAAGGAATTGAAATTTGGTTAGTAATAACAAGAGGTGTACTACTTACCGTAAGAGGTTTTTCATCCTCTTTCTTTGTTAGAACATTGTCCTTTTTATCTCCTTGCTTCTCTTAATTTTCCTCCTTCTCTTCTAGGTTCTCTATCTATTCCCTTCTCCATGACAAAATAGCATACATATCCTCCCCAGGATCTCTCTCAGATTGGCTAGGAGAACTTGTAGAAATTTGGATTTATATTTTTTCTAACAAATCTGTTAATTAGCTCACATCATTTTTTAAGTACTTCAAGCTGCTTCTCATTTCTTATGGGAATTGAAGAGCATTTATAGCAAAAATCTTTACGATATCCTCTAATGACATCCTGCTAGATAGAGATGTTATGGTAAAGGTGGATATATAGGTTAGAAATGTGATTAACATTACTAACATCTCAACAGAGAATAAAATCCATACTACTGACCATCTTATTATACAGTACACATAGAAGTAAGATGGCCTTAAAATGAGAAAATGTCACTTACCTTAGCTTCTTTTTCATCAATTATTTCTTGCTCTACTAAGGATGTGAGATTTGTCACTTGTTGTTCTAACCTAAAAATAACAAAAAATTCACACTCATCATTAGACTGATAAGCCAAAAACTAACTAAAATGATCTTCTCCATCCTTTAAATAGTCCTTAATTAGGGTTTAGGGTATTTGGATAGCAAAAAGACTTGATTGCCCATAATCTGTTGTGAAACAACATATTTGGGACTTAAATAGTGGTTAACAGTACGTTAAATGCCCCCTAGTCAAACCATCATTGAAGAATCTGGAAATTGGAGTTATATAGAAGATTGACATGACTTAAATGTAACCATTGATGGTCTGTAGAAACCATCGTTTACGTCTTTTTCCAGTAGCTCCTTACTCCATTTGGCTTTAATTCCCCTCCAAACTTAGCCCTTTCAACTAGTATTTGTATCCAATAATCAATCACGTATGTAAACTCAAAATGAACACAAATTAGGCATTTAAACATCAAAATAGGGATGAAATCACATTGAAACACTCATGGAAATATCATAAAATGCATCCCTATCAAATACCCAAAAAATTGAACTATTAATTGTCCTTAAGTAATGACTTAAACATTTTACTTAAACAATCTTTATCAAAAGTTGAAAGCTATTTGAGTACAAATAAAAATGAATTCATGCCTTTGATTTAGTACAAAAATCTCAACTCCATCTTGAAAAAAACTTACTAATCACACACAAGCACAAAGTTAGAAAAGAAGCAACGCTTAATGTATAATACTAAGCTTCTAATCATTTTGTATAGACTTTCATATGAATAGTCAAGGATATTATAGACAAAAGAAACCAAAACAAAACACAAATTCAACTTTGGAGCATTTTATAGGAGGTCACTTAGTCATTTGAAATGAAGACAAACAATTACTTTTTAACTTCTTTGAGATGTCATCTTACTTTTTGACGTAACATTTAATTGTGAATACTCTCGGTTACTTCTTCCTAACATTACCAACAGTGGCCATCTTCTTCATCAAATATCCTTTATTTCTTTTTTTTAGTTTTAAAATTTATTCTAGCAAATAACTTTAACAAAGGCTATTACAACTTGGTAAGGTGAGTTTTTATTGCATTTGGGACATTGAAGACAATGTATAATTTAAGTAGTGAGTGGGGAACAAGTTCAAATTCTTTTACACTCAAGTTATTATGAATTCCACTGTGATGATTTCAAGGCTTTATCTTAAAATGATCTTGATCTTTAGTTGATTATTAATTGTAGTGTTTTAATTCCATTGATTTCTTTGCTTTGGTTGTACATTAATGAATTTTTAAATGATTTATAACTCCAAAATTTTTGTTATTATTTTTCTTTTCAATGCTTGAATGTGTGTAGTGACCATTTTTGTATGATATTAAGTGCTTATGATCATTTTATATGGTTTTTTATTTGATTTTAGAATTAGATGTTTTGTTTAAATTGAAAAAAAGTGTGTTCGTTTAAATAAGAAAGCATGTTTTTCACTCTACTGCCTTTAAACCAATATAAAGGTTGAAGTTATACATAGTGATAGTATTAATTTGAGAGATTGATTTAACCTAGTAACCGAGAGTATTCACGATTAAATGTTACGTCAAAAAGTAAGATGACATCTCAAAGAAGTTAAAAAGTAAAGCAAACCAACAAAAAAAAAACTAAAAAGTTCATTTTTCCATAGTTATTCTAGTCGGGTAAGGTTGCATATTTAGTTAGGTTAGATTTGGTTTAGTTTGGGTTCAATATAATAAATGGGGTTTACAACGCTTCTCATCGAAACCATCATAAACATACTCATTTTACTCCATAACAATGTTAGAATCATTACAAAAATCAAGAAGGAAAATCAACAAAAAGATGCCAATCTTTAACCCATCACCTCTAGTGGTTATTGCCTTCGATGCTAAGAGAAAAAAAAAAGTTCTTATTGCCAATCACTACATGAATCATTACTGATTGATAAAAATATAGATTAGGGATTCAAAATACGTTTTCTCCAATTAATTCAAATCTATTGATAATTTGAGTTTCTTCCAATTATAAAAGTTTTTCTACTCATTAAGAGCTTTTAATTGGTATAAAAATCATATTTTTTTAAAAAAAATTTATGATCAGAAAAGGTTTCAGTCACCAAACTATCTCTTTTCAAAGAAATTTTGAAAATTTTATAAATCATGCTAATCATTTTCTTTTAATAATTATAGTGAAATTCCTAATTTTTTACAAATTAAAAACCCTAAAAAGGTTTAGGCAAGAATAGTATCAATAACATAATTATATAACTGAATCACCCTAGCAAACCTAATGAGACTCAGGTGATTAATTGAGCCTAATAACTTACAAATGATACCGATTGAAATATTTCATTTTCTATTTTTTAGCTACTTAGTAAGTGGGATCCACATTATAAGGTTTAGATAAAGAATTACATCTATAAGGTAAGTTTATATCTACTTATTGATACAAAATCTGCACCAGTCATTAAACATGGTTTAATGTTAGATGGATGATGAAATGTTAGGTTATGATGGATTCCATGCTCATATGCGTGTGTGTATGATATAATACCAATATATATATATACGAAATGTATATACATACCATTAGTTTTGTAACCACATAAACATACCTGTAGTTTTGTAACCACTATTACGATACCTATGTGATTGCTATCATGAAATCTAAGTATAAACATATGGGTTTGGGTACCTAGAGCAAACTGCATGCATCTGTGCTAATTGTTTTATGATTAAGTTTTTTCTTCATAAAATTTTATGATTGATATGTTAGATTTCATGCTTCATGTGATTCTAGGGGAGGAAAAATCTATAAGACGTGCCACCTAATGAATATGCAGTAAGACTAGATACACACTAGTTTAATTGTGAAAGATATTTTAATATTTCATGATGCTGAGATATGATACGGATTGATTTTGATTAATGTTTGGCCCTCAATCAGGTTCTTATTTGATATGTATATTATTGATGTGATTATAACTCTTTTTATGTTGAGTGAGGGCAGTATATTAGTGCTACTTGGCTCCTCATAGCCTTTTTCGGTTAAGAAAGCCTTATGGTTATTATGAGTATAAGCATATAGCTGGGTCATTAGTTATATTTAGCTTCCCATAGCCATTTCAAATTTAGTATTGTGATGATTATTCTTGAAGACTAGGTTCCTATAGGTACTCCTTCCATACAATTAATTATACATCAGATGTGATTTATCATGCATAATGTATGTGTGTATGTTATAGTATCAATACGTTATTATATGTGAGTATATCATTGGGTACAGAAGAGTAATATGGGCTTACTCAGTGAGGTCTGATCCCCCTCAATCTTAATTTTTTTAGTTCAGCTACCAATGATTTTATAAGTAGTGATTTTTTAGGAATGTTGACTGTAAAGTTCCTATTTCATGTATTCTTATAATTAATTTTGTTTATCTTTATACTTTAAAGTATGCAGTAACCTAATTACGTGTATTAACAAATTTTCTTCTCACATGTATTATGACTGGCATTATTTCATTATTGTTTATGTCTTTAAGCCTGCTTTTATTATCATTTCATCTTTTCTAAAATGTGAGCATATAATTATCGATAGTAGCAGGCTTACATATGATTTAAGGACTTCAGTTCTCAAGTCTCAGATGCCAACTGCACTCTTGATTCAGGTCGTGAAATTAAATGAATTTTCTTTGGTTCATTAAAAGTCTGACAATTATTGTGGCATGACACTTATTTAGCTTAATGAAAGAAATAAACTTACTACATCATTATCTTTTTAAAAAAGTAAATAATTTGAATTAATTAATAAGAAAATGTACAACCGAAAGAGAAATAAAACAAATATGCCAGCTCTGTTGATAGCTGATCATATGACCAGTGAGAGCTATTTAAGTTCAATAAATAATAGAATAGATCAACTATACTTGGAAAGAATTTTAAAAAATAATAGAACAAATCAACTATAGTTAGAAAAGAGGGCATAACTATCTATACTGTAAAATGACCAATAATTAAACTACTTGAAACATGGAGCCTTAACAAATATGGATTAAATTGGTGCACATAATATTTAGTCTTTCAAATTATCCATATGAATTTAATAGTGCCTTGTAGTTGCTTGAACTAGTTCTAAAACTTTTATAATGATCTTGAAACATTTCTGCTTATTACAGAGTCAATAATTCCTAGAATGTATAATTGCTCTAAAAATTTGAGTTTCCCCTGCCAATGAATGTCCTTAGCTAGATATTCTTCAATTGTTGAAAACATATAGGCTGTAGTTTTCCTCTAATTAATGACATATAAAATTTAATCTAATGTAGTGTATAAGGTGATTTAGAAAAGTTTGACATGAAACTTTCTATATGTTCTTTCTCTTAAAATGTGGTAAACAGTATAGCCCAAAGATATATGGAGAATTAGCATGTCTCTAAAGGGAGATGTTATTAAATTATTGCATTAACTGATTAAGTTCATCCAGCTTATTTGTAGTAGGTGAAACATGTTGAGTGATAGCTCTTAAATTATATTTTTTTTGTCATAATTTCATGATAATTATATTGATTCAGAGGGAAGATTGCATATGATGTATGTGCATATTGAGTTAAATGTTAAAATAAGATGTTGCTTACATGCTTTCCATTGATTGACAATATTTTATAGAAATTTAGTGAGTATTTTCATGCACCTTTGTGATTAGAAAAGATGTGAAATTGATTCGGAAAGCAAAAACATCAAGTTAAGAAGCTCCACAAGAAATTTTATGATCCACGGACGAGTGTACAAGAGTTTACAACTAAAAGACCAAAAGGAGTAGACAGTTGGAAAATAGCTTCAAAACCACAGCTTGCAACATATGGTGTTTCCTAGGCTCTGTAATCTACCAAAAAAGAATCACAGGGTGTTATGGTAGTATTCATTGTTGTTCTTGAATAAACATTGAATTTTCATATTTTATTTTGGATTCGTTTATGGAATTAGTGACATTAGCTTTTAATTGTTATGCAAAAGTAAACTTCAATTCCAATAATATGATTATACATATTTTGATTAAGACATTGAATTTATATTGAGATCAATCCATAAACAATGCATATTATATAGAGACTTAGAGATATGTTTATATAAGATGTTTGAATTATATGTGAGTTTAATTAAAAAAAAAGGTTTCATAAAATGTTTCATTCATTGAGTTGATAGATTGAGGTAAAGAGAGCTAGAAAGTCCTTATATGATGGCTTTTTTAAAAAAAATTGTGATTAGGACTTCAAGGTAAGTGAAGGGTTGTTGCTTTTTCTAGAAACTAACTATGGATTTTAGACTCTAAATTATTAATTTTAGTTACATAATTTATCTAAAATATATAATTTATAAATTATTATATATTTGATAATTTACTTAAAATCACTTAACTTAATAATTAAAAATAAAGACTGTAAGTTTTTACCAATACAATAAAAATAGATAAAAATCATGTGAGTTTTGTTTGATTCTGAAATAGATTAATAACAGACGATGAAGGAGAATTCTTAAGACTTATCAGAATAGGCTCGCAGGCACCAAAAGTTCACCATGATTTAAAAGGCAACGTGAGCAAGACATAACTTTTGAACCTAAAATGAAAACTAAAACTGAAGTTTAAATGTATGAGTGCTTGGTGCTACAGATGTGCTAAAAAAAATTGATGTTTTTATTCCTCTTATATTATTTATTTGTAATAATATATCTCTATTACTAGTTTTAATTAAGTCTTCTAGTATTAATAATTTTATAATTAAGTATTAAATGCAAATTTGATATCTCAACACAATATTGATTTGTCATCCACAAAAGAGACACCTCCAATCAATATAAAATAAGTTGATAAAAAGTTTGAAGATAATTACAACTTATGAAATATATATCTATATATATTTTTTGTTAAATATGCATTGAGGTAAGGATTTTCAATTTTCAATTTGTTAGTCTTATCTAAACTTAAAATTTATTTTAACCTATGAATATATAAATAACTAATTTTTTCAATATTTGATTAGAATTATTGTAATAGATTAAGATTTGTTATAAAAATAATTTTATTCATAATATATAAAATTGTTCCAAATTTAATTATATTTAATTGTTTCAATTTTTCAGTATAGAATTGTTTTCTTTTCATTTCTGTTATATGTTAAAATGTTAGTTAATATTAAAATTAAAATTATGTCTACAAAATATTATATTTATTAATTGGATTAACCTAGTTGCAGTTCCAAACCTTTTATCATTTTCTCAATTGAGTTTTGTACCTTTGAAACTTTTTATTGAAGGCCTATATCTATACGAATTAATCAAAGTCAGTCCTTATAAAATTTAATTGAAAAAATTGTGAAAGGTTTAAGATTTAATTGAAAAGTTTGTGAAAGATTTAGGACTATAAATAGAGTTTCAATTAATTCCTATAAGGACTATCTCTGATTAATCCGCATATGTATAAGACTTCAATAGAAAGTTTTAAAGGTATAGTACTCAATAAAAAAAATAGTGAAAAGTTTAGGACTACAAATATAGTTATCTCTTTATTAATTTTATATAATTTTTATAATAATTTCTTATGAATTAATATAAACAAAATGTAAATAGTTGCATATATTTAATAAAATATTTATTACATGTAAAGTACTTAAATGAATAAAAATGAACACCAAATATAGTTTTAGTGTGTGTGTGTGTATATATATATATATATATATGAAGAATTTATCAACTTAGGGCCAAAAAGAATTAGACAGTTACACCGATGTAAGCAAAATGGTCTCCAATCCCTAAGGTTGCTGTGATGCCTAAAGTTATCGGCCCAAAAGGATGACCTTGAAAAATTGACATGATTATAAGTTCGCCATTATTGCCAAGAGGGCAACGCGGGATATTATTTTGTCTGCTGCAACTGAAAGAAATCAGCAGTTTATCATTCTAATGTACAGAAACTTTATGAATTTGATTCTATGATGTCGGGCTTGGTGTTTGATTCTGGAATCTGGAGGAAGATACAGAAGAAAGGTTCTTGACCAGAGGGATCAGTGACTGAACAACATCTGTCATTACTGGCCTGTAATCTGCTTCTGATTGCACACACATGGCTGCAATGGCAGCTACCTGGAAACATATTTAACAGGTTGCTTAATTAATGCACACGAAGCTGACAAAATATAGATTCTGAGGCAACCTGAATGAAGTCCTTCTTGGAGTACTGGCCTTGCAGGGCAGGATCAACCATTTCAACTGCCTTTTCTCTATTAGTTAACCTTGGAAGAGCCTGCAATTGCAATTCCAATATCAAGGATCAAAGATGCAAGTTGAATTTAGATGATAAGAATGTCGGACCATATTAGTTCTTATCAATTATGCTTTAATCGTGGATTAAGCATCAGATACAACTGGATGATTCATATATCTACACGCCTTGCATGTTTCTAATACGAGCACATGGCATGTCAAAGGTTCTTTTTATTTTTATTTTTTTGTTTTTTGGAAAAGGAAATTGATGGATTTTAGTTCACTAACCCAAGAGACAAGAACATGTTCACCAGCAGGCCGTTTGGGATCGACAGGTGTCCGCCCCGTCAATAGCTGTAAAAGAACCACTCCGTAGCTGTAGACATCTGATTTTGTAGTCAGCTTACCTGTTGAGGCATACCTGAAGGCATAGTTCCAAAAAAAAAAAAAAAACATTGGGGTCGCAGCATATGCAAGCTAATCTTAGTTAGCAAAAACTATTTCATTACTAGGAAAAGGACGTTGTTAACACAGATAAATCTCCTTATTAAATGGGCATTGGACATGACACTTCCCTTGCTATATAATTCCTTAAGAGGATAAAGAAAATGACTTGCCGCCTCCCCATGTGCATTCTTATATGACAAAACGACACCTATTGGAAGATTTATTATTATACGATTCATGAAAGGTGACGAAGAACTCACTCTGGTGCTAGATAGCCAGTGGTCCCCAGCACACGGGTCGAAATCTGACCATTCATCTTGTCTGAGCCCATCTTAGCCAATCCGAAATCAGAAACCTTGGCTCGAAAACTTTGGTCCAACAAAATGTTGCTAGACTTGTAATCACGATGGATAACTGCTGGGGTTGAATGCTCATGGAGAAACTCAAGGGCCTTGGCACAATGCAGGGCAATTCTCAAACGGGTCACCCAATCTAACGGTGAATTTTTCTTGTGATGGAGATGTTGTTGGAGAGTACCATTAGGCATGAATTCAAATACCAGGAGTCTATGGTGATGATCAGCGCAGTAGCCGAGTAGCTCTACCAAGTAGGGTGAATGCAACCTGCTTAGCAGATCTACCTGCATGATTGCGGAAAGAAATTGACTTTCATTAACATATAGAGGCAAGAGTAGGTGGCTTGACCAATAAAATAAGTGCTGCATCAATTTCCAAAATCAATCAGCACAAATGCTAGAGACGAAGATATAACAACAATGACCAACACTAAACAAATGAAGGAAATCACTTGCCTCCATTCTGAAAGCACGCTCCCCTTGTTTTCCTTCTCTATGTAGCATCTTAATTGCAGCCACAGTCCCATCATTAAGAATGCCCTTATATACCACTCCATACCCCCCATTTCCTATCACATTTGCTTCACTGAACTCATCTGTGGCTGCTTCGAGGTCCTTGTACGTAAATACTTGAATTCCTCTACTTTTTCTTTGGGATTTGTGCCCCAAATGGCCTCCATTAAGACACCCACCCTTCACATCTACCATATCAGAAAGCACACCGAAATCAAATTTTGTTACCAGCGGGAGATATAATTGCCAAGAAAAGAAAAGAAACAGAAGAAAAATATATTAAATACATGTTTGATTACTGAAGAAACACTGTTTTCAAACAACAAAACATTTACTAGAACATGTTTGCTCTGATGCAACCAAGGGAAGCACATTCTCTTCCTTTAAAACAATGACTATTGACAATGATGAACATCAAAACCCATTCAGCTTCTTATAATCAAACATAAAAGTGCCTCAAGAAATCTGTATATAATGAACCATGAAAAGGGCAGTTGTTACCTGGGCTAGAAGTGCAGTTCATTGTGGTACGAGAAATGAACATGCTACTTGTGTTGGTGATGCTAACACTGTCCTTGGAACTGTTCCTATTCTTACCATGCTTGAGACGTGTGAGCATGAGAATAATGAGAAAGATAGCAAAAAGTGCAATAGCAGAAATTGTAGATATGATGAGAATGAGAATGGAAGTCGAAGAAAGAGTGGCATAGTGGTTGTGGAGTTTGGATGAGTTGTGATGTTTATGATTACTAAGATCACCAACTGCCCTCGCAGGTTCCGCAACACCACCGCTACTGATGCTTGTTTCCATGACCAGAATGAGTTAGCAACTAAAACGGACCCAAAATATGAATGATACTAGAGACATAGTGATGAGAGAAGTAAGAAGAAGCTTAGATGTGTAGAAGAGGAGATGGAGTTTCCTTTCCTATAGGCCGAGGGTTAACTTGCCTTTTAACCCTTAGGTCACATTGATGAGTTGTATGGCTACGGAATCTCTCTCTCTCTCTCTTGAATAATGGAGATGTTTTGTGTACTTCATTCGTCTCTTGTTTTGTTTTATCTAAGAAATGGTCTTTGTCTTGTATAACGAAATCTCTGAAACTTATGTTACCATTTCAACATCCATGCTCAACCATATCATTGGCTAATCTTAGTTGTACCTTACTATTATTATTATTATTATTATTATTTTGGCCTAAGTTTTCAAAATCTCTGTTATCCCACTCGCTTAAGGGGACAATTTATGGTTGTTTGACGTGTCCAAAGTTCTGAAATTGGTTGTTATTTTACCTAATTAAACAACTTCATTCTGAATGTGGTTGCATTGTTCGTCTCATCTTTTTCTACTTCTCTTTTAAAGGCAATTTAAGTTTCTCATTACAGAAGTAATCTAACACAAAAACTCCAGTTTCCCCTCCTTGTCCACTTATGCGATAGTACTAAAATGTCATTGAACTTCAGTTGAAGTTGGAGAAGATTGCTCCCATTATCACCTTTAGTCCCTATTAGGGAAAGTTTAAGTTCACAGCAAAATATTTCCGAAAAAATGGGAATAAAGAGTCCTTCAACCCCTTCTGTCTGTGATAAGGAATGTGAAACATTAATTTTATGACTTCAACCTTGAAAGATAAGCTATGCAAAGAAGTTTGTCATCTAGGAAAAGAACAGGCAGAGAGCCCAAGGAAATCAAATCCCAAGGACTTATCAATCCTAGCATATTGCTGACTTGCAGGTTTATGATCATCAAACCTAAATCACATGATATATATTGTCACCGTACCAGCAAAAAAAAAAAACAAAACAGAAAGAAAGAAAAAGCCATCAATGCATCGTAGTCGAAGTTTCTTCTTATTTTTCCTTGTCACCAGCACCAGCTTAATTTCTTAGCATGGCGACCTCTCACATAAAGATAGCTAACAAAGCTTTCCCGGGATCCCTTGATTCCTTTACAGATAACTCGAGTTTACAATTCTTCGCCAGATAACAGCAAAGATCCAACTTTACTCCTTATTGTTAAGGGCTTTTTTTTATAAAAGATATTACATAAGCATATAGATAGAGCACAGATTGTTTTAACATTTGAAACAAAATTTAATGAATAACTAAATCTATAGTTTGAATTTATGTATTTTTAATATTACGATAGTTCTGCTGAAAAATGAGTAAGCTTTGCGGGAAACACTAAAATTTATGTGCTTCCAAATACTGATTTCTAGATAATGTTAGTAGAAGGAAAATACAAAATATGACTTAAAGTAAAGCCGGAGAATAAGAATATATTTTTAAATAATGTCCTTTTCTTATGTGATTCTAGAATAGTTTAATTTTATTAAACTACACTACAACTTAAAGAAATCAACATTTCAAAATTTTGATGAGAATTTACATAAATTGTTATTTCTTTTAATGTAAATTTAGTTCATTCTACTTTCATATTTACTTTGCTAACATTATTATAATTTTACTATAAATCATGAAACTCTATAGACCTTATGTCTGATTTTTTTTAATTTTTTTCAAAACATTTACTATAAAATAATTTTATCAATAACAAAAATTATAATTAATATTTACATGAGATTGAATTTTTTTGTTAGTGTTGGATACAGTAAAGATCTAAAATATGGTTTTAATGATAATAAAATATGATGTTATCAATTAATTTATTTTTGGTAATATCAATATATTTATTATAATGTAATCAAGCAATATTAAATACAATAGAAAGGAAAATTGAATAAAGAAGTCAATTAATTTAATTTACCAATTAACAAATGGACAAAATGAGTAAAGTGGAGCATATATACAATTTAAGAGAGCTTGAAGAGAATTTAAGTCAAGTTAACAAAGAACAAGAAAGATTGGAATCTTTCCATGTGTAACAAATTATTATTATCTTTCTTCCAAACTTATTTAGAGTCATTTCGATGGTCCACGAGCTAAAGTATCGCAAAACAATTGCATTGTATGCATAGTTCACAACTCTTTACATAATTAAGAAATTTTTTTATTTAAGTTTAAAGAAAACTCCCTTGACACATAAAAATGCTTTTATGGAAATGTTTAAATAAATTTTTATCAAAATTTTATTATAGGAGTATGGTTTGATTTTTAAAAGTATTTAAGAAATTTAAAAAAATTCAGGAGGTTTAGTAGACCTACGTTGGAGCTAGATCAATCTATATTACGATTTTTTAATGGTTTTTACATTTTATAGATACAATGGTCAACTACGATCAGTGCTCTTGAAAGAAAGATATTTTGTGCATTGTCAATTAATATAAAAATATTGTTCATATACGTTTATAAAAAAATGAAAGAATATTGATTGATACACTAATCAACTAATAGCGTACATTGGTCAATTAGTATCACGCAATGATCAACTAGGGCTTGTTTGGTATGGCTACGGTTTTTGGTTTTGGTTTTTAACACAAAAATCGATAAAGACAACACACTAATACAGAACAAAAATCGAGGACAAAACACAAAAATCAATACAAATATATCAAAACTATAACTAAAAACCACAACCCACAGCAATACCAAACGGGCCCTAGTGCGACTGCTACAAAATCATTCTAAAAGCTACTTGATATATCTAATGGATATATTTGATTTTTTTAAAGTCTAAACAAAGGATATATGAGTTATGGAAATGATTTTTTCACCATGAGGAGTCCTCATAAGTTTTTAAGAGAATTCCATTGCTTTCCTATAAGTGTGAGCATGATATGAGATATTAGTTCATTGTGTAATAAAAAAAGGAGTTCATAAATTATATGTTGGCCCTTATATAGTATTTAAAAGGGAGATAAAATAGGTGACTCTTAAAGTATTCTAAATCTTTTTACCTAAATAAAAAAGTTTCTTTTAAATGTAATGAATAAAGTTAAATAATATAATAATATGGTTTGAAATAAAATAAACTTGAAAAAGGAAGATCTACCAAAATTATAAGCCCTATGGCATCCAAAAGGGCGTTAAAATTTTCTTGACAAATTAAAACTCTTTAATCACCTTAGGACAATTTTAATAAAATGCAATCTTTAACCAAAATTCAACTTAAATGGAATGCCAAAATTTATACTAATATTAAACAATTGAAATCAATAATAAACCAAATACAATAGGCATAAATATAAAGAGGATAGGGAAAGAGATGAATACCAAGACTTATAGAGATTCGTCTACGCCAAAGATAGACTACGTCCTCTCTCCAATTACTTATTGGAAATTCACTAACAACTAATCTTACTTTAATTGGGTGAAAAGAAATGCTTACAACAATCTTACTTATAAAGCCAAGAGGAACCCTTAATAATAATCTTGATTAAAGGCCAAAAGGAACCTTGGTTAAAGGCTAAGAGGAATCTTTCCGACATTCTTAGTTAAATGCCAAGAGGAACCTTTCCAACAATCTTGTTTAAAGGCCAAGAGAAACCTATCCAATAATCTTAGTTAAAGGACAAGAGAAACCTTTTGAAATCTTGATTTTAAGGACAAGAGGAACCTATCAATCTTCCTTTCTAATGAGTGAAGAGTAATCCGTACAACCAATCAAATTGTACAATTTTAGGACCACAAACACAGCCCCTAACTTAGGTTACCAAAGTCTCTACCTAGGCTTATATAAGTTATCAAACCTTAATCAAAATCAATACAAGATAAAGTCTCAAATGCAACAAATGCAATGCCAATGCCTTATGCAATCTCTAATGCACATATAAAGCCTAATCTAATCTAATTCACATTCAAAGATTAATACAATTCAAATCTTCTTTATCCTAGGTGAAGAGAAACCTATAGAATATATTTTAAAGGCAAATAGCAGTCTCTACCGCAATCAACAAGCAACATAAATCAATTCCCCTAAATTATGTAACTAAGTACATCTTCTATGATGTTTCACTAAAGTACATGCAATAAAACTAATTCTAAAAATTCTAGAGGCAAACCGATATTATAAGAAGCCTTCTAATACATCAATAGATCATAAACAAATAAATTTTTCTAGCAAAAAACACAATTAAAGCCTAAAAAAAACTGATTCAATTAATATAAACGTAAACTATCAAAATGTGTAGTCTTAAATTTCTAGCGTATAAACAAACGATTTTAATCAATCAATTGATGTAAAATAAATGTAATAAAGCTATTGTAACACATCAATATATATGCTAAAAAGTAAAATTAGCAACAAACACAATTTTAAAGAACCAAACAACATATTAAAATTAAGAATAAATTGAGGAC
>JAOXYD010000007.1:4360753-4386036 GCA_028565735.1 Pinacopodium congolense
AGCATTAATGGCACCTTCACAGGGTGTCATTGATGGGAGGCAGGGTGTCGTTGATAGCCAAAGTCAACAATTTCAACTCCAAATCTCCAAAATTTCAACTTTGGCATGTTACTAATCGATGCCTTTGTCTACTGGCACTAAGTGGGAGCTCTCCAGGTCGTAAAAACATCCAAGAACATCCAAAAAACACGCAGAAATTGAGGGGAGATCATATTTGCAAAATTAATGAGAGAACTCTCTTCTCTCACCTTAGCTTTTCCTTTAGTTCATAGCTTCAAACACTTAGTTTTTCGAATTTGTGTATTGTTTCTAAGTTTTTGAATATTGGAGTTTGTTGTTAAGACTCATATCTGAGTCTAGGAATCATCTAAAGGGATTTCTAAACTTAGATTATTCTTATTTTGTTTCATTTTTCAGATTAATCAAGGTTGATATTTATGAATGTTCTTGATTTTTCTGCAAGATCTTGATGAATTAGAACTTAGATGGAGTCCAAAATCAAGTTAGGTGTTCAAGAAACATCTAGAAGTCTTTCTGGGATTTATTGTAACATCTAAAATTTACATTTAACCTCTTAAGTTCATATCTATCAAAGTATGTTGTATGAATTGCATATCTTGTATGCTTTGATGCAAATGCGTGACTAATCGTTTCTATTGCTAAAGATTGATGTTGTGATGATTTAAAAGAGTTTTAAGACATGCTAAAGGGTCTAGATTTTGTTTATTTAAGGACTAAATGATCTAATTTTAAGCTGGCCACTTAAGATTAGTGTTTAAGATAGTTTAAGCATGAGGAATCATCTTAAATTGTTAGAAAAATCAATAAACAACATGAATTAATCTGTGAATAACCAAACCTATTTTTTTTTTTTTGTAAAAGTTAGAGTTATGAGATTAATTTTTCAAAACTCACATTCTTGAAATTAAAGCCCATTTACTTGATTTTAAAGCATAACCAAACTTTACACAAGATTAAATGGAGAAAAAGCAAAGCTTAACTATAGTTTGTTTTGATTTTGTGAAGGACTTTAATCATATTTTAAATGTGTTTTAAAGCTCAATTAAATCATCAATAATCTAATCCATAGCTAATTTACACATTTGGTATTTTTAAAAAATTTTCAAAAGCAATTAAAAATCATTTTTAAAGTGTTTACGCCAAGGTAGTCTAGTTTAAACAATTTTCAGATTTTTAATCAAATTGTCTAGATTTTTACTAAATAATTGTAATATGATCTATCTAGTAATAAAGAAACACTTTCCTTGTGGGTTTGACACTCAGAATCTGAAAATTACTCCACTTTATTACTTTTGTGATAGGTGCACTTGCCTTTATTTCGTTGGTTTTCAAAGTAAAAAAATCGTTTCAAACTTATCTAAGTTTTAAAGTCACCTAACCAACAGAACATGGAGTAATGAAAATTTTGGCTACTTTGTTGACTACATGCAAGACATGTCAGAAATTATGAGAAATTATCCACATAAAATGGTGGAAATGCTCTATATTAGGTTTTATTATGTGACTATAACCAAAGGTCATCGAGTACATTGTAACTTTTTCTTCCACAGTCACATTCCTTATTGGTTTCAATTTGTATAATTTGTCAGCTCATTACACAAACTCAGGAAAATCATCTTATACATTCTTAAATTCTCATAAATTCTGATAGGATTACCATTTAGAAGCTCCAACACCCAATCATGTTCATTAAGTTCCGAAGTTTGACATGGTTGCTTTCCTAAATTATAAGAATCTACTTCCACAAACATTATAATGGCTTGTCTAAATGTTTTATCACCTAAATGAATAGTAGAATCTAAATCTAAATCTGAATCCATTTTTTTATAATATCAAAGCAAGATATTATTAATCAACAGTTTTTACTAAAGGTTCATGGTAATTAATTCTTTCATAGCACATAAAATTCTTAAAAACCTATCAAACATCCAATTCCAAGCAAACATGCCAAACAAGCATCCAAACCATTCTTTCATAGAAAGCAAACATCATAATTGTTCATTCAGAACAAACAAAAATTATAAAGCCATTACGTTTAAGAAGTCCAACAAAACCAAATCTATTTCACACTAACAAAAAGCATAATATAAGCCATAAGTTCTCAATCTAGGTACTAGATGAAACATTCAACACCTCCAAATACTTAATGAAAACTAACTTCCTATACTCTAACATTCTTATAAAGACATTTTGCATCACTGCATTCTTATGAAAATACTTCACAGCTTTAGCATATTACTCCTCTTCCACTGTCAATCCATCCAACACATCTAGGACTTACATGATGTCTTTACACTCTCGCTCTCATGCTGTAGCTGCACCACTGTCCCCAGTAGAAGATGTTAAGCCTACCAACTTCTTCTCATATAGTTCCAGCTTCTTCCTCACATCTTTGTTATTGATTTCAACATTTCTTCAAGCATTAATGCCCTTCATCAGGGATTTCCTTTTCCTCGAACTTGGACTAGCAACTTCTTCCTCCACCTTATTTGATGATTTCTCTTCCTCATTACTGATCCTAAAAGCTATATCATTATTAAATGAGGGAGTTTTGTAGAAGAATGTACGTGCATGCCTATTTTAATGGTATCTCCAACTATGAAACATAGGTACAACCCTTTTCTTGAACCTGTGAGTCATTTTATGTACTTGAAACAAAGGAGCATACTTAATGAGAATTGGAAAAATATATAATGTATGTAAAAACAATTATATTATATATATATTATAACTTAAAGAGATTTTCCTAATATTGATCTTCTACAGTCACTTTACTAGTAATGGATTTTTATCCAATAGTAGTTTCTCTAATTAGGTTCCTGAATTTTTTTCATACGCACCCTCAAACCATTGTACTTACTTTTTCAGCTTTACGTTGGAATAATCCTTCCCAAATTTCATGTTCAAATTGGTCTTGATATTTTTCCAACCCCTATTAGAAACTGTTGTAGTCGATATGTTACCCATTTTAACTTCCTCAACCATAAGTTCAATCAAATAGAACTCTATTTGATCATTCCATATCTCATTCTTATCTCTTATCCTAATGCAATCATTAGAATTATTGATATTACTATGATCTTCCTTCGCTACAAAATATATACAATTGATTAACTAGTTGCAGCTATTACATTCCTTTAAGAAAAACTATTAATCAAGATAACATCACAAATATCAAACATACATCTGTAGATATTACATCCATATCACCAAAACCAAGCTCATCCTTGGAATGACATGTCATTGCAATTTTCAATATAAACATGACAACAAATCAAGGATAAGATATAAACACATTAGCATTAAATAGTGAATTTTATGGGATACATTGCTTGAAAATAATTTCAATATGGTCCAGCAAATTTTTTTCTAGAAATCAAATCGTCTAGGATTCAATGTTACATTAAAGCAAAATCACACATCAATAAGAATACTCATGCAAACTATGATCTATCTAATGAATTACTATTAGCCACATCTCTGACCAAATTTAGTTTAGCAATGATCTATCTATAGAGTTATTAACATATGCATCTCTCCTTAATAACTTCATTCTTTCTACAACCTTATCATTATCATTATCTTCATCTATAGTTACAAGAATATCTACAACTCAATTTGAGTGATAAAACAATATGACAAATTCATTTTTAATTCGTTCAACATTGTGGTCAAGAATTCTGTATAAAAAACCAAAAATGGAATAGAAGCAGTAAGAAAACAAAAAATCATCATAGTAAACATGGAAAAAAACCTAATCTAGAAAAATAAAAACTATACTAGATTGCAAGGAAAATAACAAAAATTAAAAAATCATTGAAATAAACCAAAAATCAAATCCAAATCTTAAAAAAAAAAAAAAAGAAGCAACTAAGATCAATACCTTACTAGATTTGCAAGCTTCACCAACAAACAAAAACAAATTACTACTGATGGAAAAGGAGGACTCAAAAAGTGAAACGCGATTTGGAGGTAGAAGACTAAAAAGTGATTTGGAGGAAAAAGCGATGGAGATCAGGAAAGTTTTGGCAATGTTCATCTGGAAGAGGACTAGAAAGTAATCTATAGGTGGAGGAGACGATGAGGTAGATCAAGAAAGCTCTAGTGACACAGATGTGGAGGAGGAGCGCAGAGGATGATGCAGCTTGCTCTAGATCTACAGATTTATCCTTGAATAAGGAGATGTTTCCCAGCAAAGTTCCAGTTCCCCTGGTGTTGGCTTATAGCATTTTTTATTTTATTTTGTTGTTTCATTGTTTGATTTAACTTTTGTTTATCTATTTTGTTTTCTTTTGTTATCACAATGTGAAAATGAAACCAAACACGTTTGTTTACTTTAGTTTCTTTCGAAATTAAAATAGCAACCCGAAACCATAACCGATAATAGAATCTGACATAGCCTCAAATTGTGAATTCTTAGGGAATTTGCAACCCATTACAATAGTTTGAAGCTTTTAGTTTAATTTAGTTGTCCTTTAGGTTAATTTAGTAGTTCTAACCTTTTAACTTAACAATATAAAGCTTTCTAGATAATTATGATCTGAGTGACCTAGTAGTCATTAACTTTCCCTATGGTTCGACATTTTGCAGTCATAAAAATATACACATTATTATTTGTTTACCAATATACTTGTTATATTTGTTGGTTTTGAATTTGATTTAAGAAAGTGTGCTATAATTTTCTAATTTTATAATTGATTGAGATAATTTAAACTAAACCAACCAATAATAATTTACATGCTCTTTAAATAAAAACAGTTATTGGCTAATTAAAATTACCTTACTTAGGCAAAATTTCCTCTAGTTTAGCTGAGCCCATCTTTATATAACTAGATAGCCAAGTCTTCCATCTATTTAAAAAAATCCAAGTATGGTGTCTCACCATCTAAATGAACTTTGTTTGGGAAATTTAATTGGTGGTACAATAATGTTAACTCATTCTCTATCAAGAAAAGGTAGGTATTATAACTTTTCCTGACTTAAGATATCCCCATAATCTAAGAATATATGAGATTTTTATCTATAACCTAAAAAGTTGGAGGAAGGAAAGGGAGCTTGAGAGGAGGCTACATTAGTAGAAGTAGCTAAGGACACTATGACCTAAGGTTTTCTAATTGAAAGTAAGAAAGGAGAAAGTGCTTCTACAATTTCTATAACTTTTAAGGGAGGGATAAAAGGATTTTGGGGTGCTACTAGGGATAAATGACTTAACTTAGATTCAACAAGGTAGGATGCATAGTAATACCTACCATTTCTGTAAATCTCCTTTAATTATAATTCTCTTTTGAAGTTTTACATAAATGCATTTTAAAATAGTTAGGTCACCAACTCTATTCCTTTTTCTTCTTATGAAATGGTGTAAATGTCAGATCGATCATCATCAAATTTTTCTTCAATGTTATTCAATTTTATAGTCACTAGATTGCTCTATATCATGTTTAGTCTAGGCACTATTTAGATTTTTGTGAACAATTTGGAAAAGAGAGGCTAGATGAAGGAGGCAAGAGATGATAAAAACTCTTACCAAGTTCTTAAATTGCAATTTTATGTCTATAGTATCAAATTAATTTTTTATTATTCCATTATAAATATCAATTTCTAATTCTAGTAGCAAATGATAGTTATTGAGGGCCATGTTAGTGCTAAACTCGTTTTACCCTAAATACCACAAGTATAAGGATCATAACTCGTAATATAAATGGATATCGTCCTATAAAGATTGTATTTTATCACCACTCAATTCATGTTAACTTTGTTTAAAGCATAATTTAAAACAATAATAACTAAAAAATATATTAAAATTAAACAAACTAGTTATGAACAAATAAAGGAACAAAGCACAGGAATTTGGTAAGTTCAAGGTTTAACACTAGGAATTACTTATATCGCTATTTCGTTTCCCTTTTAACTTATTGATTCAATTATGTTTGACCCAAATTTTACTAAAGTTTAGTTACCCTGTCTTAAGGTGTAACTAGTTTTCCCTAGTTAAAATAAGATAGAATTAGTCTTGCAATCTCACAATCTACAAAACCTTTCCTAAATATTAAAATCCTATAGGTAATAATCAAATAGTTAAGATCTCTCTTCAACAACTTGAAAACCTAATGTTTATAGGTCTATTTGTTTTCAACTTTATGCCTATACCTTGTAATAGAATGAGAGATCACAAACATTCATTCATTGAATAAATAAGCAAGAATTTCACAAAATAGTTTAAGAGTAACTCTTACAAAGAGTCCAACCACTCATGAAAATAAAAAATCTACTAACATATTTTTCATACAAAAATGTTGAAAAGAGAGAAAAGAATAATCTAGATGAAACTAAAAATTTTTGGAAAACCAAAAATTTTGTTCAACAGTTTTTCATATAAATTATGAGCTTGACCTCTTAACCTAAACTAAAACATATTTGGTTTCTTTAATCCATAACGGAAAAGGGTAAAAAAAAAAACAAGGTTAAGTTCTTAACATATAAGATAACTCATTTGCATAATGTTACCCAACCATCTTTTTTACTCAATTTCAACAGTTTGTCCTTAAGTTTTATCTCTTCCAAGATATCAAAATTAAAATAACTAAACGCAAGGATAGTTCTATTTTTAAGAAAGATATAAAGCTCACCTTCTTCTTTTGAGAAAATGGGGAATGAAACTCTATTGTTCACCTATATCCCTTGCTCCACATCCACCCAATTTTGCTTCAATTGGTGGGATGAAACTCCATTGTTCACCTATATCCCTTGCTCCACATCCACCCACTTTTGCTTGAATTGGTGAGACAGATTTCCTCACAATGGACTTCATTCTTGGAGGCATGGTGACCAAATACCTATAAAAACACACACATAAGGTGAGAAGATTCACAAGGAATGAAAAACAACCAATCTAGTGAGAAGGAGGCGTGAAAGTTAGAAAAGAATGGAAAAGAAGATGAAAATTGCATACATCTAGAAACTTTTATGGAAAACGCATGCAAATTCACAAGGATTTGATGAAAAATAATGACCAATTGAGTAAGGAGGCTTGAAAATATGATGGAGATTTTGAATATAGGTAGAGAGAGGAGTGGGAGAAGGAAAGAAATGAAGAAAATGAAGGAAGCTAGGATTTTTAAGAGGAAGAACTTAATTTTTACACTCATGATCTTCACGGACGGTCTTTGTGGCTTTCTGTCATCCTCGTACACTTGCACAAGTGTGATAGAGGTTTTACTCTATTTTGGCCTAATTTTGCATAAAATGACCTCCCACTTGATGCTAACTCACTCCAAACCTTCAAACTTATGAATTAACATCAAAATCAACTTAGGAAAATTTATCAAACTCAAGAAAACATCAATTAAACAAAAGAAAAGATGAGATTAAAATAAGAAAAAACTTAAAAACTGAGAAGTAACACATCAAACAACCTAAGCGCTAGAAAATATACTTTATTTAAGGTCATGAGCTTGACCAAAAATTCAATGCAGTCATGAAATAGTAAAGGAAAGGAAAGAAACTACTTTCTTTTCATGTGAGAGTGCTCCCCCATGGTAAAGCTTGCATCAATTTCCATTGACCTTGAAGGTTTCACCTTTGCTGTTTTCTAATTTCATTGCTCTATGATTAAATAGTTAAATGACCTTAAAAGGGCTACTTCATCTTGAATTGAGCTTTTTGGGAAATAACTGAAGTCTTGAGTTGAATAAAAGCATCCAGTCCCCATTCCTGAACTCCTTCTACTTAATGTGGGCAGCATGCCACTTCTTGACCCTGTTGGTTCTATATGGCGGCTAAGACATGGTGAATTAAGTTGTAAAAATATTATGCAAATTATACATCACTTTTAAAGAAATTACAGAAGATAAATAAACAAAGATGAACTGGATGAAATAAACTTATGCTTATTGAATAAAAATAAGCAAGCAATAAAAAATAATAGTTTTAATAACTTACAAACTCTTTTTAGGCTTAAAGATAACCCTCTCGTGTTCTTTTTCTAAGGCTCAAGAATAACCTTGTCACATTCCTTTTGAAGGCATAAGAATAACCTCCCTAGTACAATGCTTTAGTGTGCTCAAAAGACACTCACTCTCAAAGAGTACACAATAACAAAGCTCATTAGCTTTTACATAATTTAAAGACAATATGGGCACAATTCACTTTCTTAAAAACATAAAAGGCTTCACATATTTCACTGTAACATGTTTCTTCTGCAGTGTATTTTTTTCTCCATGCTCAACCAACTATTTATACTACTAATTAGGATTAACTAGACGTTGGTAAATCCCTAGCATTTATCTTTATAATTAATGCCTTTTACCATTGTATAACAAGACCATTCCTAATTATTCAGTGCGTAATCTTTTTCATTTGGTCAACTGATAAGCAACGTTCAGTTGACTGGCCTTCTGGTTTTATAAATTCAGTCGACCGAGTTCTTAAATTCAGTTGATTACTCCTTTTCACAGATGCATTCAATCGACCAAACCTTTTGTAGATGCATTCGGTCAATCGAAACTTTGTCCTTATGTATTCAAATGACTGATGTCCATTTGGTCGATTGATCTTTAGCCAATAGTAACAGTCATAACTCAGATTAACATATTTTCTTCTCGTAAACATTTCAAAACTCTTCTTTCAAACACACCTATTTTTATAATAAAATAAAAAAATGTAGTAGTAAAGGTGTTTTGTCATCATCAAAATAAGGTGGAGCCTCCGTTAGTTCAATAATCTCCCTTTTTTAATGATGAAAAAACCATGTGATAGTAAAATACAACATAACATACAATTATTTTAAAAACTCCCTATAAAACAAAAAAGAATCCAAAACTTCATACAAAAATTATTATTTTCCTCCCCTTTAATTTATGCATAATGTAAACACAAAAGATATCATGTATTTATCACATACCACCTCTCCCCCTTTTTGGAATCAACATAAAAGGGCAGAAGACATCATAGGCAATGCCCATCAATCATATTGATTTCTCTTCAAATTGTACAAAAACAGTCTTCACATAAAGGTTTAGTAAAAATATCTACTAATTAATGCAATGTATTAACAAACTTAAGTTCAATATCTCCATTTTGCACATGATCTTGAATAAAATGATATTGAATTTCAATATGCTTAGTCCTAAAATGTTGGATGAGGTTCTTAGTCAAATAAATAATACTTGTAATATCACATCGAATGGGAATTCCATCAAGATTCAAACCATAATCCCTATGTCGTTGTCTAAGCTACAATACTTGAGTACAACAGCTAACAGAGGCTACATATTTGGCTTCCACTATAGACAATGTAACAAAATTTTATTTCTTACAAAATTGTGAAACTAATGCATTTCCTAAGAAATGGCATACACTGGATATACTTTTCTTATCTAACAAACTATTCGCATAATCAACATTATAATATCCAACCAAGTCCAAAGATACATTTCTAGGATACTAGAGTCCTAAATTCAATATGACACTCAAGTAAGAAAAAATATGTTTAACAACTAACAAGCTAGATTCCTTAAGAGAATATTGAAAACTTGCACATAAACAAACACTAAACATAATATTAGGACTACTAGCAGTTAAATACATTAACAACCAATCATACCTCGAAATAGTTTAACGTCTACTTCTTTACCATCTTCATTCTTATTCAACTTGGTAGAAGTTCTCATGGGAGTGCCTAAAGGCTTGGTTGGATCCATGCCAAAGTGCTTAAGAAGTTCTTGTTTATACTTCAATTGATTAATGAAGATTTCATCCTTCATTTTCTTAATTTGAAATCAAAGGAAAAAGTTTAATTCTTCGATTAATTAATCCCATAATCACCCTAATATTGGAAAATTCTTCACACAAACGTTCATTAGTGGCATAAAAAATAATATCATTTACATATATATAAACAATTAACAAATAATCTGTCGTACCAAGTTCTAGGGGATTATTTTAAACCATATAATGCTTTAGATAGTTTTAAAACATGTTTGGGTACATCATATCGTTCAAAACCAGTGGGTTGCTCAACGTATACTTCTTCTTGAATAAAACCATTCAAAAATACACTTTTAACATCCATCTGAAAAAGTTTAAATTCTGTGTGAGATGAAAATTCCAGTACTAGTCTAATGGCTTCTAATCTAGCTACAGGAGAAAATGTCTCATCATAATCTATTCCTTCCACTTGGTTATACCCTTTAGCCACTAATCTTTCTTTATTTCTGACAATGTGGCCTTGTTCACCTAATTTATTCTTAAAACATTTTGTACCTATGATAGGATGATCCACATATCTAAGTACTGAAGACCAAACCTTAGCTCTTTCAAATTGTTCTAATTCCTCATTCATAGCCAAGATCCAATTCTCATCAACTAAGGCCTCATTTATAAACCTAGGATCAATCTTTGAGACAAAAGTAAGATGATAAATTGAAATGAGATCGAATAATTACCCTTTAGTGAATATCACCTATAATTTGATTGGAGCGATGATCCTTCATGTATTTCCAATCTCTTGGCAACTCTTCATCTCTTCTTTCTTCACTTGGTTCAATAATTTTTTATTGAGAAGTTTGTCCTTTTTCCTTAAGTGAAAGGTTTTCTAAAATTTTAGATAAATCTACGTCATCAAACTCAAGCACTTTCTTTCATTCAAAAGGGTTAGTTTCATCAAAAACAACATGCATAGATTCTTAAACTACATGCATGTTTTTATTATAAACTCTATATGCTTTACTAGTTAATGAATATCCTAAGAAAATGCCTTAATTTATTTTAGAGTCAAATTTTCCTAAACTATCTTTAGTGTTAAAAATATAACATTTGCAACCGAAAACTTTGAAATGAATGATTTTTGGTTTCTTGTCATTCAAAAGCTCATATGGTATTTTGTCTAATTTATACCTAATGTTTACCCTATTGATAACATGACATGCATATGCTATGACCTTGGTCCAAAATCATTTTGGCAAAACATACTCATTTATCATAATTTGTGCCATTTCATGTAAAGATCTATTCTATCTCTCAACTATACCGCTTTTTCATGGTGTCCCAGGTACAGAAACGTTATGCATAATGCCATGATCATCACAAAAACATTAAAATATTTCATTCTCAAATTCTCTACCATGATCACTTCTAATTGAAGTAATAGACAAAGATTTTTCATTTTCAACTTCCTTTACAAAACTTACAAACGATTAAAAGCATTCGTCTTTCATACTAAAGAACAAAACTAAAGTGAATATACTAAAATCATCAACAATAACAAAGGCATAAGGCTTTCCTCATAAGTTAGCTACTCTAGTAGGAAAAAATAAATCCATATAAACCAATTCAAATGGTCTAGAAGATGTTACCAAAACCTTTCTTTGAAAGGAGCTTCTTACTTATTTTTCCATTCGACATGCTCCACATATTCTATACTTTTCATATTTCATGCTTAGAAGACCTCTAACAAACTGTTTTAAATTTAACTTTGAGAGGAGGTCCATACTCACATGTCCAAGTCATCAGTGCCAAATCCAAGCGCATTTACTCAAGGAAATCAAACACTTATCTTCGCGATTAGTAACACAGTGTAGATTAACAATGTAAATATTTCCTCCTTTTTTTCTTAGGAACACAATGCTATCGTCATTCATCTTAAAGACAACACATTCATTTCCTACAAAACAAACTTTATATCTCCTATCACATAATTGACTAACACTTAACAAGTTATGCTTTAAACTTCAACAAGTAGGACATTATCAATTAAAGGACAATTACTTTAACTATTTTTATAATGTCAATTACCTTAACCTTGGCATTATCACTGAAAGTGACAAATCCTCCATCCTCACTTTTGAAAGTGATGAATTGTGACGGATTGTCAGTCATATGGCATGAGAACCCACTATCTACATGCCATTTATTTTTCCTTTTATCCTACATAACAAAGAAAAAAACTTTGGTACTTATCGTATCTTGGGTCCTTAAACATTAACTTACCTAACCCATAACCCTTAGCCTATAAGCTTGAAAGTTAAAGAAATATGTGCATAATAACTTAAAGAAAATGTAGTTGCATAAAGGTTACAAGAGTTTTGTAAGGTTTTGATATGCCGCTATAGTAGATTAAGATGAAAAAGAAAAAGATATAACCTATCATTTGATAGCAGAAGACAAGTAATCGATTGAATAACTTTAGGTCGACCGATGTTGCTCATTTGGTCAATCGTACTCAATACTATAGATAAGCAAACAAGTAGAAAACTAGATACAACGATAAAGTATAAAAACTATAGAACCAATAAAAAAAATTTTAATTGGAGAAGATTATCTAGTTTTTAGAATTCACTTTTTTTTTTGTGCTTCAAACATTGTATTTCTTATAACCATTAAAGAAATTATTAAGACAGTCATAATAAAAATAAGAAACATGCCCACACTGTTCATAGTAAGGACAAAATAAGGGAGTGCAATTCTTAGAGAAGTTTCTCGGTCTAAACATATTGTAAGTTCAATGAAAATATTGTCTAGGTTGCCTATATAATTTTCAGTCATTCATTAGTCTATATGAAACATTCTTAGGTTTTGGAACGTATAAAAAGGCATGATATCTAGGTTATGATTTACTATATGCATTTTGAACAATCTTGGATGAATTTTCATCTCCTAAGATTTTTCCTTTAACAAAGGTGGTTTTGCTAGTTGATGGTTCATTGTTATAGCCTAAGCCATATGTATCATTTTCAAGCTTTCGGATACTTAATAATATTTTTAATTTTTCTTTCCCCTTGTTAAATTTCTCAAAAGATTTTTTAAGGGATTCAATTTCTTTCTTCATAGGCCTATTTTCATTTACAAGTTCATCATTATCTTTATTAATCAAAACCATATCTTTTCTAAGGTCATCATTTTCCAATTTATATGGATCTAATTCTTCTAAAGTTTTCTTTTGCTGATCGTGCAATTCCTTGTCCTTTTTTATTAATTCTTATATGTGTTCTAACAATTTAGTACAAGAATAGTCACACTCATATTCATTTTCACTAAAGGGGGAACATACCTCATGGTGCACCATAAAATACATGTTTGTTACCTCTTCTTCTTCAGAATTGCTAGATCCAATCTAATAGGCTTTTAATGCTTTATTTTTCTTGGGATCTTTCTTTTCTTTTCTCCACATCTTCTTTTCTTTCTTTTTTTTCTTTTTCCTCTTCTTCTCATAAATTTGGGCAATGCAAACTCAACTGTGCTTTTTAACCACATTTAAAACATGTTACGATAGATAATTTATTCTTACAAAATGACATACCTTTTTATGTTAAGGTGTTTCGTGTGAATTTATTTAGCCTTCTCATGATGAGGGCAAGTTCTTCATTTTCACTTCCAAGTGATGATTCTTTATTATCGCTTTCTTCCTTTTTAAATGCTTTGAATGCCACATTTTTCTTCTTCAACATTTCTTACTCATCTTTGATATTCTCCATCCTTATCTCATATATTAATAGTAAACCAATGAGCTCATCAAGAGGAGGTGTGTTGAGTTACTTAGCCTCTTGTATTGCCGTAACCTTTGCTTCCCATGTCTTTGGTAGGGACATTAATATTTTCCTAAGAAGCTCAACACTAGAATAGGTCTTAATTAGACCTTTTAGAGAACTTATGTTATTGTTAAATAGTGCATAAATAGAAGAAATAGTCTCATCATGCATCAGATGGAAAAGTTCATAATCATGAGTAAGCATACTTATTTTGGTTTCCTTAACTTGATTAGTACCTTCATTAGTAATTTCTAAAATATGTTATATATCATATACAGTTTCACACATTGAAATTCTATTATATTTTTTAATGCTCAAAAAGCAATACAAAATATGCATGGCCTTACAGTTTAAAGATATCATTCTCTTTTCTTCTAAGTTTCATTCATTTTATTTCTTCAACATTACCTCATTTCCTATAAGTTTAGTAGGCATACAATATCTTCCTGACACCATCGTCCATAAATCAGTATTCTCACCTATTAGATAACATCTCATCCTATTTTTCCAATACATGTAATTGTTACCATCAAAAAAGGGAGCCTTATGTGGATTTTGACAACCTAAACTAGATGATGAAGCTACGAAATTCATGAAGTGAACTATTTGATCTTTGCTCACTAATTTGTTAGAATTAAGCAATTTATGTAATACCTACGCTTTAATACCACTTATTAGTCCTATATGATACCTAAGAGGGGGTGATTTAGATTGTAAAAATTTTATACAAATTATACAACAGTTTTAAAGAAATTATAGAAGCTAAATAAAAAAAGATGAAATGGATGAAATAAACTTATGCTTATTGAATAAAAATAAGTAAGAAATAAAAAAATAATAGTTTCAATAACTTACAAAGTTCTTTTACATTAAAGGATAACCCTCTCATATTCTTTTTCTAAGACTCAAGAATAACCTTTTCACATTCCTTTTAAAGGCATAAAAATAACTTCACTAGTATATTGCTTTAGTGTGCTCGAAAGACACTCACTCTCAACGTGTATACAACAACAAATCTCACTAGCTGTTGCGCACTTTAAAGACAATATAGGCATAATTCACTTTCTAAAATACTCAAAAGGCTTCATATATTTTACTATAACTTGTTTCTTCCATAATGTGTTGCTCCATACACAACCAACTATTTATACTGCTAATCAGGATTAAATAGACGTTAGTAAATCTCTAACATTCATCTTTGCAATTAATTTTTGTGACTGTTGTGTAATATAACTATTTCTAATTTTTCGCTATGTAATCTTCTTCGTTTAGTCTAATGATAAGCAATGTTTGGTAGACCAGCCTTCTGGTCTTATACATTCAATTGGCTAGCAAGCCTCATGAATTTGATCCTACCGTTCCTCTTTATAGATGCATTTAGTCGATCTAACCTTCTCACATAGGCATTCATTCGACCGACATCCATTTGGTCGATCGATCTTTAGACAACAGCAACTATCACAACTAGAATCAACATATTTGCTTCTCGTAAACATTTCAAAACAATTCTTTCTAACACACCTATTTTTCTAACACACTCAAAAAATATTAGAAGTAAAGGTGTTTTGTCATCATCAAAACAAGGTGGAACTTCCCTTGGTTTAGCACACCCTTTCCTTATACAACTTGGAATTTTCGTGAGCATCATACGTTAGTTCTTCTAATTTATCAAGTTTCAAAAACCTTTTCTCATCGGCTAGTTTCCAGTCTAAATTCAATTGCCTAATTGCCTAATAAGCCCTATTTTCCAACTTTAAAGGTATGTGACAAGCCTTACCATACACAAGTCTATACAGAGTTATACTTATGGGGTTTTAAAAGTTATCTGGTAAGCCCATAAGGTGTCATCAAATTTCATAGCCTAATCCTTTCTTGAATTAATTACTAGCTTCTCCAAATTTTTCTTCAATTCCCTATTCACCACCTCCTCTTGGCCACTCCTTTAAAGATAGTAAGGAGTAGCCACTCTATGGTGAATACCATATCTCTTCAAAAGAACTTTAAATGGTTTATTGTAAAAGTGACTTCCTCCATCACTTCTAATGGCCCTAGGTAGCCAAAACTTGGTGAATATCTTCTTACTAAACCTTTGTACCACTTTTCCATAATTCTTTAGAGTAGTTATGCCTTCAACCCACCTAGAAACATAATCAACTCTAAATAAAATGTACAAGTTACCTAAAGAGGATAGGAATGGTCTCATAAATTCCAATCCCTAGACATCGAACACTTCCACCTCCATGATGTTTAAGAGTGGCATCTCATCCCTTTTTGATATGTTACCTACTCTTTAGCACCTATCATAATGCATCACAAACTCTTTAGCATCCTTAAAGAAGCTTGTCCAATATAATCCACATTTTAACATATGAGTAGCCGTATTTCTTGCTCTATAGTGTCCTACATAAAGTAAGCCTATGGCATTGTGTTAAAATTTCAAGTATTTATTCTTCAAGAATGCACCTATGAACCAAACCATTAACATATGTCTTATATAGCACAAGTTCATCCCATATATAACGAGAACACTGAAACAAGAAATGCTTCCTTTGTCGGTATGATAGATTAGGGGGAAAAATACCACCAAAAAGATAGTTTTCAATGTTAACAAATCAAGAAAGAAAGGGGTTTGTTACCATCATTAAGGCTTCATCAGAAAAATTCCCCTTGATTTCCTCTTCTTCTTAATGATGTCCTCTCTCACGCCTTGATAAGTGATCTGCCACAACATTTTCTACTCCCTTCTTATAAATAATTTTAATGTCAAACTCTTATAATAGAAGCACCCTCAGATTAGCCTTGTCGTATTATACTTCTTGGAAAAAAGGTAGTACAATGTCACATGATATAGAAACATAATAACCTTTGAGCCTAAAGATAGGAATGAAACTTCTCACAAGTAATACCACTATGAGAAATTCCTTCTCCGTAATAGTGTAGTTCAATTACGCCTCGTCAAGGTCTTACTTGTATAGTAAATGGCATGTAGGTTCTTCTCCTTCCGATACCCAAGCACACAACTGATGGCAAGGTCACTTGCATCACATTTGATCTTAAAGGGAAATGACCAATTTGGTGAAGTCAAGATAGGTGTTGTTGTGAGTGCCTTCTTTAACCTGTCAAAAACATGTAAATAATTGGCATCAAATTCAAAAGGCTCATCTTTCACTAACGAATGAGTGAAGGGTTTAGAAATGAGAGAAAAATCATTGATGAACCAGTGATAGAACCTTAAATGGCCAAGGAATGATCAGATGCCCTTGATGTTAATAAGAAGCAGGAATTTCTTATTCACTTCGATTTTAACTCGGTCTACCTCAATCATCTTGTATAAGATCTTACAACCCAAGACAACTCCTTTATTAGACCATGAAATGGAACTTCTCCAATTCAAAGATGGTCATCATGCACTTTTGGAATGTGACAGGTGCATTGCAAAGACTAAAGGGCATCCTTCTAAATGCAAAAGTCCCATAAGGGCAAGTGAAGGTAGCCTTCTTTTGGTCCTTAGGGTAAATGAAAACTTGGTTGTACCTAGAATACCTATCAAGGAAACAATAAAAATCATGCCCTACTACCCTCTCAATCATTTGGTCCACGAAGGAAAAAGGGAAATGGTTTTTCTTAGTGACCAAATTAAGCTTCATATAGTCTATGAACACTATCAAATTGATCATAGTCCTAGTGGAAATCTTTTCACCTTACTCATTCTCCATCACCTTCATGCCTCCCTTCTTAGGCATAAATTAAACTAGGCTCAACCATTCACTATCCGAAATTGGGTACATAATCCCTGTCAAAAGTTTTATAACCTTTTATATATTTTGATCAAACCTTCTTTGCCTTTCTCGTACTGTCTTACATCCTTCTTCAGGATTGATCCTATGCATCACCACATTGGGCTAATCCCTCTAATAGAAGAAATTTGCCTCCCCATAACTCTCATCCTCTTCTCGATGGTCTCTACCACTTTCTCCTCTTGATCCAAATTCAGTTGATTGGATATAATGATGGGTGGGATGTGATCCTTACCTAAAAAGGTGTATCTAAGGTAGGAACATAAGGGTTTCAATTCTAGTATGGGTGGCTTCAAAATGAAGGGTGGTGTGGAAGCCTCTATTCTCTCGAATATTTCTTATTCAACCTCCTCACACAACTCCTTTTAGTTCACACTCTTATACCTTTGCACTTTTATCACTTCCTTAACTTACTCTTATACTTCCTTCACACATTCATCTACAATATCAATCTTTATACAAGCATTACCTTTTACTGGATTCTTTAAATATTTAGTCGTATTAAACTTCTCATCCCCAATTCTCAATACCAACTTTCCCTCATGTAAATTAACTAATGCAATACTAGTATTCATAAAGGACCTACCTAAAATCAAAGGACATTCCTATCTTCTTTAAAATTATCACAACAAAATCAACATAAATTATGAATTTGTTCACTTTTACCAAAAAAATCTTCTACCACCATTTAATGGATTGATCCACCAAAAGTATGAGCATGGAGGTTGGCTTGACATCTCCTAGTCCTAGTTTTCTAAAAATGGATAAAGGCATCAATTGAATACTTACCCTTAAATCACATAAAAATTTATAAAATTCCAAATTACCAACATCACAAGGTATATTAAAACTCCTTGGATCTTATAACTTGGAAGGCATTTAGCTAGTGATGTCGAAGCTACAACTCTTTGTCAAGGCCATCATTTTGTTCTCTTCCTAAGTGAACTTATGAGTTAAAATATCTTTTAAAAACTTGACACACTTAGGCATGCTATCCAATGCTTCCACAAAAGATAAGTTTATTTGAATTTTCATCAGTTTCTCCAAAAACTTAGAGAATGGTGCATCCACTTGATCTTGCTTCACCCTTTATGGATATGGAACCATAGGCTTATAGGGTGGTAGAGGGATGTATGGCTTTTCCTCTTCCTTCTCTTCTTCTTACTCCTTGCCTTTCTCTTTCACTTGGTTCTTCTTTTCCACACTTGACTACTCTAATTACTTGCCACTCCTAAGTCCCTTTGATTCTTCCCTTGGATTAGCTTTAATGTTGCTTGGTAGGCTTCTTGCATTCCTAGATCATAAAGCATTAGCAAATTGCCCCACTTGAACTTCTAAGTTATGGATGGAGGAGGCATCATTCTTCACTATTTGGTAAAATTTTGCCTTCATCCGCTTTTGGCTCTTCTCTTTCCTTTTTTGACATTCTTCTTGGTTCACAAACTTTAAAACTAAAACATCCATGAGCTTATCCATCTTGCTCTCTAAGTATCCTTGTTTATTTTATTCCATGAGCTTATCCATCTTACTCTCCAAGTATCCTTATTTATCTTATTGAAAACCTGGTGGACCTTGAGCTCTCATGTTATTCCCTACATCATTAGTGTTCCAAGAAAAATATAGATGTTTTTTCCACTCCAGATTATAAGTATTGGCATAGGGATTGTTACCTCTTTGCTACCCTCTAATATAATTTGCTTACTCAATTCCATTCATCTCTATCATGAAGCAGTCGACAGTGATATGACTATCTTGTCCACATAACTCATACTAGAGTTGCATTGCCTTTACCGAAGATGAGGAAGCTCCTTACATGTTACTCAATTGCTTAGTGAGATCTGAAATTTGTGTTTGAAGAACTGTCACCAAGTTAAGTGGAATTATACCTTTTTGCTCTTTAGATCCTTACCTACCTCTCTCATTCGACCCTAGGAAACTACTATTCACCATCTCCTTTAAAAGATCATAGGCTGCATCAATTTTTTCTCTTATGGCAGAACCTCCAGTCATTGCATTTATGGTTCCTCTTGCACTATGAGTCACTCCATTGTGAAAAGTTTTTAAAAGGAACTCCCTTGGAAGATTATAGTAAACACAACCATTTTACAATTCTTTGAATCACTTACATGCCTCATATAAGGACTCCCCATCACATTGTTGAAAGTTTGTGATCTCGTTAATGATTCTAGTGGTCTTGGTCAATGGGAAGTGCTTGGCTAAGAATGCTTGTGTAAGTGGCTCCCAATTTGTAATGTTCTTGGGGTTAAGAGAATTCAATCATGCCTTAGCCCTATCCTTCGAAGTGAAGGGAAACAACCTCATCTTAGCTGCATCCTCTGATAATCCATTGTACCTAAAAGTGTCACAAATTTCTAAAAAATTTGCTAGATATGAGTAAGTATTATCATTTTCCAAACCACAAAACTAAACACTTTATTGGAGTATGTTTAGCAAAACTGATTTAATCTCAAAGTTGTTCGCTTGAACAGGAGGCCCTATAATCCTTTATTAGTTAGCATTGAACCACGGCCTCATAAAATACATAAGTGTCTTTTGACCTCCACCTTGTTCTTCTTCTTCCATATTTGTACGAATCCTTTCTTGGCAGTTAACTCTTTTTAACTGGCACTTGTGCCTAGTGATATCTGAAAGGTCTTATTTACTTAGTTCGTTAGACCTTCATGTGCTTCTTGTGTTAATGCACCTATAAATACACAAGGAAAAGTATAAAAACCCTTAAATAAAATCACCAAAACTAAACAAGATGCTATAATAGCAATTCTTAACAACAGCGCCAAAAACTTGTTAGTGCTAAAACTCACTTTATGCTAAATACCGTATGTGAAAAGATCGTAACTTATAGTATAAGCAGATATCGTCCCAAAAGGATTGTATTTGGTCACCACTCAATTCAGATTAAAATTTTTAAGGCACAATTTAAAACAATAATAATTGAAAAATAAATTAAAATTAAAAAAACTAGTAATGAATAATCAACGGAACAAAGTGTAGGAATTTGGTAATTTCAAGGTTTAAGACTAGGAATTACTTCTATCCTTATTTTTTTCCTCTTAACTTATTGATTCAATTATATTTGACCTAAGATTTCCTAAAGTTTAGTTACCATCTCTCAAGATGTAACTAGTTTTCCCTAGTTAAAATAAGATAGAATCAGTCTTGAAATCTCTCAATCTACGAAACATTTCTTAAATTTTCAACTAGATGTGAAGCAATCCTACGGGTACTAATCAGATAGTTAAGATCTATCTTCATCCACTTGAATTTTTGATGTTTATAAGTCTATTGGGTGCTAACCCTCGTTGTATAACCCAATATAAATTCCTTAGTTTAATTTGTCAATCTATTGCAAGGTATAGGCATAACAAACATCACAAACATTCATTCACTGAATAAATAAACAAGAGCTTCACAAAATAATTCAATAGTAATTCCTATAAAGAGTTCAACCACCCATGAAAATAATAAATCCATAAACCAACATATTTTCCATAAAAAAAAAGTAGAAAAAAAATATTTTTTTAAAATGAAGCTTCAACTCTTCTCTTCACTCCTAGAATGCTGGAAAATCTAAGTAGTAGTGTGTCTTATTAATTTGCAAGGTAGATTGAGTTTCCTCTTTTGGGTAGCCACCAAAACCTCTTCTTTACCTCTTTTGGTATGTCCCTGGATGATGTGTGAAGGCTTCTAGGTTTTTCAAACCAAGTCATAAAATCCCATGTTTGATACATCAACAGGTTATCTCTGTTGTCACCCTTGTGCTTGAGCATGAGGGCGACAAAAAACTAATGCCACCCTCTGTCATGATCGTGACATGTTGGTTTTTAAACTTTCTACACTCTTCGTTCCTCTGGCCATAACACCTTCTCTGGACCTCTGATTGATATGAAATTTGAACTGTAATCTCTTCACATGTTGATATTAGTCCCCATAAAATTTCGTAACTACCTGAGCTCTACAAGTCCTTCTAATACATCTTCCAATGCACCTAAATCAAATGCACTACTAAATTTCTACTATCAACATATCCAACCACTAAAGTGCATCAATCCATTCCTCACATAATCTCAAAATTTTCCCTCAAACAATAAATAATACAAAGAAATAATTAAGCACCTAAAATATAATGAAACAGATGCAAAAGATCAAGCTAACTAAGGTTAAAGCACATAAGCAACATTTAAAACACCTAGAAACATAGTATAAAAACACACTTATCAAGCCACCTCTTATCGATTGTGTAATTACATCCTTTTAAAAAATTTCTTCCAAGTCCATGTATAATTATGAGAAGATTTCATTCCAAGCAGTCTCTTTAGGATCTTAGCTATAATAAATTGAGGTTTATAAAGAGTTTTTATATCCTCTTAGAGATATGTACTTCACTCACAAGTTTGTATGCCTGATCCCCTACCTTACATCTTTAGCTTCACATAATTTTCACTGATTTAATTAATTGAAAACTTCTTGCATGGGAATAACAACTTAGAGGTCTAGTAGAAATTTATTCTAAGTTTTATTTGATGCAAAATTTGGAAGTAATCCTTTAAAGTGAGTATTGTTGAGATAAAGGGAAGGTCAAGGCATTTAATTATTAGGATTTCAAGATGCAAGTTAGGGATAGTTAGATGAGATAAAAAGAGAAGATTTACTAGATTTAAAAGTTAACACCAAATAGTGAGTAAATGTTAATGAATTTGGTGAAGACATCTAGGGACACTAAGTCAGCATTAGAAAAAAAACATTATTTAATTAGCAGAGGACAAGCTAAAATGTTTGGTTCTTAAACATTTGATGTGGTATTTGAACTTAAAGAGTTCTAGAGATATTATTAACTATTATTAGGTTCAAAATTTTCATTTCTATAATAAAATTATCAAGGAGATAGGATTCATAAGTCTTATCTTTAATCCTTTGGAAGGGAGGGTTCAGCTTACATTTGTAAGGATAAATAAATTGCAGTAGCAAGACGTTATTTGATTTAGGCTATGAATTCTTATAAAATCTGAAGGCATGAAGAGTATCTAATATGAGTCTCCAATCCACCATCTCAAAAGCCTTCCTAAAATCAATTTTTCACAAGGCATCTTTTATTGCCTTTAGATTTGTGGGCCTGTTTGTATTGGTTTTCTATTTTTGTTTTATATTTTTGTTTTCTTAAAATATGAAAATGAAAAGAAAACAATATAGAAACTTCAAAAACAATAAACAAAAAAAACATAAAAAATACAACATAAAAACTTTTAAAAAATAAAAAAACCAATGAAAACACAAAAAAAATAAAAATAGAAAACAAAAACAAAAAACTAATCTAATCTAACCTTAAAATTAAGTTGAATAAGAATCAAAAGTTCTCATCCCTATTTTTAAAACCAGTAACACCTAGCCTTCTACCTAAGTTAGAAGTAATGATTTCTTAAGGATAGTAGTTAGTTATTCAGAAGTCTTTCTATGATAAGTGTGTTGAACTAAGATAAGTTCCACCTTATTTTGATGATCAAAAAACAACTCTATTGTTGAACCAAGGAGGTTCCTATCATGTTTTTTTATGATGACAAAATATTATTGTTACTAATGTTATAAATATTTTTGTATTTGTAAGATAGATAAATGTTTAAAGTGTAAGAACATGTTTATAGAGCTTGATGTAAAAGAGCTCAAGCATGGATAAAAGGATAAAGAATGAAGATCAAGTGGTGAAAGAAGATTAAGACATGAAGATCAAGTATGGATAGGATTAGGGAAGTGTCTTAGAGTGTAAGTTGTCTAAACTTGAACTTAATCAATGCTTGAAAGGACTCTCATATTTGCATATCATATTTGTATCAACATTTTTATTAACATTTGCATATGAGATTTGAATTGAGGTTTTAGTGATTAATTGAATTTTAATATGGCATTGATTTGTTATAAATTGTATAAGAATGTTTCATTAGCATAAAATTGCATAATTAGGATATAAAGTGATAAATTATGTAAATGTATGCCTCATAATAAGTTTAAGTGAATTAAAATATTGTTTAAATCTATTTAAGATGTGAATTTTGGTTTATGGTAGTTTAGGAAATGTTTGAAAGATTTTAAAGTTTGTTTAAGAATGAAATGTTTTCATAATCAAGGCTAATTTTTATGTTTGAATCATTTGAAATTTTTTTAAAATTGAAAATTTTGTATGAAGCCTTGATTAAATTAGGAAAATGTTTCGATAGTTAGGAATTTTTTTGGTTATTTGTTCACAATTTTAGAGTTGAAATTCATTTTGTTTTAGCTTGTCTATTGGCAAACCTCAAATCTATTCAGATTTGAGTTATCATCATTCAATCTAATTTTCAATGCTAAAATCATCATATACATTATGCTTAAGGTCTCAAGAGTGTACTAGAGTTTTTACTTCAATTTTTTAAGCACTTAAAATGTTTATAGAATCTCTAAGAACTCAAATTACTCAAAGTTGTCTATACTTTTCATTATCCTTTATGTTCTTTGATTCTCAACACTTAAATCCAATTTTATTACTACAAATTTGTTATTTTAGTTTTTCTTAAGGTCTTATGAATGTGTTAGAGTTTTTTTTTCAATTTTTAAGCTCTTATATTGTTGGTTGAAGCTCAATTTTACAGATTATTCAAAGTTGTCTCTAATGGCTAGTTTAGGGTTTTGGGGTATTTATGTCTTTTTGTCTCCTAAACGACTAGTTCTATCTCCTAACGACTCTAAACCCTTCCAAACCCTATTTACATCTTTTAAAAGCACTTTCATCACTCTTTAATGCTTAAGAAACAAGTTTACAAGATCAAAAATCACAAACTCCACAAAGCTGCCTATATTTTGTTGTTTTTGATGTTCTTAGTTCAAACTCTTCTCTCACTATCTTAATTTGTTTCTGGGTGTGTGAAATTGGTATTTTCTCTTTATTTCCCAAAACTTGTTTCACAAAATAATCCATATTTTTCAGGTTTATTGGTTTTGTAATGAAAAGTATATGATTTTGTCACCTCTCCGACAATCTCTCCATTTGGTAGGATTTTCTTAGCCCAAGAACTTATTTTTTAAGTGTTATAGAGTTTTTTTTATCTTGGTTTCAAATTTTTTGAAGGTTATTTCATTTTTTTTAGTTTAATTTTCCAGACATATTAAGGTGTTGCGATTTAACATATTCTTACTTTAATCACATGTTTAGCTATCTAAATCAATTTCCAGGTATGCGAAGTTATTATTTCTAGTTTTTTTAGGAATAGAGGACTTTAATAGAGCTTGAATTTAAATTTTAAATTGAATATTTCTTTATTTACAATCATTCAAAACTTTATTCACCAAAATTGTCCAAATTTGGATGTTTCAACATCCATACTTATCTTTCTCTATTTAAATCCAATTTTTTGTGTTTCAAAATTGTACAAATCTATTATAACTGTGTTCTTCTATCTTCCAAGAGGTTTTCTAACCTATTTTCATGATTTTAGAAGACTATAATTCTTTATTTATATGGTTGAAACATTAATAGATCATAATTTGACATATTTGCATCTTTATGGTTTGTTTTTTAGATAAGCCTTCGGTTTGATGCCTTCAATTCATTTTTATTATTTTGATCTATTCCTAAGGGATTAATTAAGGTTCTAATACGTTTATTATGTTGATTGTGTGACATTTGATAGGTTAGAATCGTTTATTTCAAAGTTGAAATTGAAATATTGAACTATTATGACAGCTTGTGTTCATATTGTTTAAGTTTGAATATATGATGCTATAATCACGTTTTTTGTTGCTTTAATTTGATTGTTTATGATCTTTTGAGTTGTTAAGAGACTTTTCATAATTATGACCCCTATTTTAGTGTTTAATTATTTAATTGATGCCCTATAATGTTTGATTTGCATATTGGAGCTTAATGATCAAGATTGGAGCAAAAACATCAAGAAAT
>JAOXYD010000007.1:4386136-4410425 GCA_028565735.1 Pinacopodium congolense
AATAGTTATTTAATCTTGATTAAGAGTAGAAATTGGAGGATTGGCAAGGAGAAGAAACAACAAGTGTTTTTACAATGAGCAATATTAAGTAAAGTTTGGATTATCTTGTGTCTTAAGAAAGTGTTTTTGAGTCCCGTTGTTTTCCTATGAAGTAAAGTTTTGTATGGCTTATTATTATGCTACCTTTGAGCATTATTTTTCACTAAGATCTTGTGTTAGAGAGGTTATTCTTGCTTTTTCAAAAGTAACTTAACAATATTATTCTTGATCCTTAGAAAAAGGATAAGAGGAATATCCTTGAGCTTAAAAAAGAGTTTGTAAGTCGTTATTATAATATTTTCATTTGTAGTGTTTATCTCTTGTTCAATAAGTATGAGTTTGTTTCTTTCTATTTGTCCATTTTTTATCTCTATTTATTTAGGTTTCAGTTATTTTGTAAAGTGATGGCCATAATATGCTCTTGAGGGGTAAATTCAGGCATAAAAGTTAATTATTGAGGTAACCGCTCATCTAAAATCTGTTCAATATAATCTAATTGAGTCTCTAAATGCTTAATTGAATTTTCATGACTTTCTATACTAGACTCATTGCTTTGGATATATTTCATTACTGTATCTTCAATATTAGACTTTTCTTAACCACTTGGTTTAGGAAGGTATTCTAATTGAGGATTGACATGTGGAATTTGGTAGTCTTGATGATGAGTGGGGTATCTCTTCTTAAAAAGTTTGTAACAGTCCACTCCTTGCCTAGTATAAGAATAATGGTCTTACCTAGGATCAAAGGCATAATAAGGTCTTACTTGACAATCTATAGAAGTATGAAAGGAACTACTATAATAATCACAAGCTATAAGATGTTGGAATACACCACTACGAATTTGTGCTTGCAAACCTTCCAATTGCTTACTAAGGTCTACCAATTGAGCTTGTAAAGTTGATTTTTCATTAATGGCATAAGCTCGAAATGGTTTCTTACAAAAGGCTCAAAATGGTATTGAAAGCTATTGGATGCCATATGCTCAATTAATCTATATGCTTCACTTGGGGTTTTGTTCATCAAAGTGCCTCATGCAGCAGCATTTATAAGACTACAAGTGGATTGTATGAGTCCTAAGTAAAAGATATGTACTTGCTCTCAAATAATGAAGTTATGCATCATACATTTAGCAAGTATCTCTCTAAATCATTCCTAAGACTCATGTAAAGTCTCATCGTCATGTTGTTCAAAAGATGAAATCAAAGTTTTCAACTTAGCTATCTTATCTAGGGGAAAGAATTTAACTAAAAAAACAATTAGCAAGATCATCCTATGTTATGATGGAATTAGGTGGGAAAGTATTCAACCATGTGCGCGCTCTCTCTTTCAGAGAAAAAGGAAATAACTTAAGTTTAAATTCATTATCTAAAATATTGGAATGTTGATAGAGATCACAAATATCTAAAAAATTTCTTAGATGATCATTTGGATTTTCCAAGGATGAACCACTAAATTGAGAGGACCTAACCATGGAAATGAGAGCATGTGGAATTTCAAAATCATTTGAGTCTATCCTAGATCTAACAATGCTAGACTTAGCACCACTCCTATTTTACATAGTCAATTCCAACATGGTTGGTTCTTTATAAGGATGAAGAACCAAGTGCTCATGATGTTCCATTTCTCCATTAATTTGATTCTTTCTATACATACATGTAAGAAAAGCACAAGCTAAGAATCAAGCTCATAAAATTAACAAGCAAAAGAAAACATAAAAGAAAATAAAGGAAATCAAACATATTATACAAACTATTTACATTTTTTATACCCTAGAGTAATTGACACTGGTTTTTCTAATTTTAAAAAATTAAGGATCCCCAGAAATAGTGTCCAAAACTTTTTGAGAATTGGTTGATTGATTAAGAAACGTGGAGCAAATTTAACCAATTTACTTTGAAAACCAAAATGAATTTACTTAAAAACCAAAGTTGCGAAAGGCAAGTGCACCTATTGAACAAGTAATTTAATGTAATATTTTTAAGACTCTGAGTGTTGAACTCACAAGGAACTTGTGATTGGTTAAGTATCAAATTACTTAGATTACAATTATCAATGAAATTTCCAAACTAAATTATTAAAAAGATGAAAAACTACTAAACTATCCTACTATGCTTCAAACCTTGAAATTTTGAATTATAAATTGATTTCTAAATTACTGTAAATTAAAAAATTGTCATATTCAGCTAATGATTAGGTGATTAATGAATTAATTGAGCTCTTAACAAATTTAAAGGCTTAATTAGACTTCCTTCACGAATTCAAAACAAAGATATGGTTAAGACTTATGCCTTTTCATTAATTAAACCTAGTTTAAAGTTTGGTTATGCTTTAAATCTAGTCAGTGAGATTTAAATTCAGGAAGTTGATTTCTGGATTTGGGGTCTCAGATCTCTAACTCTCATAAATAACAAAATTTTGGTCATTCATTGATTGATTTGTGTTGTTTACTGATTTTTACAACAACCTAGGTTGATTTCTCAAGTCTTAGATTATCTTTACTCTAATCATTAGTGGTTAGCCCAAAATCAGAACTTTAAGACCTTCAATAGACAAAATTAAACCTTTACACATGCATTCAAGCTCTCTTAAAAAATTAAAACATCAATCCTAAGCTGGAAATTGGATTTAACCACATATGATCATCAAAACATACAAAATATGCATCTTAAGCCATATACTTTAATATATCCGAAAATATAAGTTGAAATAATAAGTTTAGAAGTTACAAAATGGGTTTAGAAAGCTCCTAGACTTGTCTTGAACTCCTCAACTTGATTTTAATAAAGCAAGGCTTCAAAATCCATAATAACTTGCTAAAAAATTAAAGAACATAAGAGAATGTAAGCATAAGAACATGAAGTTTGATCAATCTAAAAAATTGAGAAAATACAATATTAATATGAGTTTAGAAACCTCCTATGATGGTTTAGAAACACATATATGTCTTAGCAATGGTATTCAATAAGATGTAACTCAAAAAACATAATATAACTCAAATTACAAGTGTTTGAAGCCTAAGAACTAATTAAAACAAATTAGAGAGAAGGAAGAGCCACGCTCTTTAGATGCAGATTTGAATTCTCTCTCTATGATCTAACTCTTGTTATTTTTCTTATGTTTTAGATGTTTTCTACACTATCCACTTGTGCTGGCCGACATTGGCATTAATTGGAGACATGCCACAGTAACAAAATTGGAGATTTGGAATTGATATTATTAACTAATGCATCAACGACACCTTGGTCGATGCATAACAGCACCATATAGCTCGCTGTTAATTATTGATTTTTAACTTCTTAACCTTAAGACTAATCATCCTTAAATGACACTAAGTTCATCTTTAACCCTGGGGGTACAAACCCACTTTAATGTTTTATAATTGAGTAAAACTTTGATCCTTTTGCACAATTTATCCAACTTTGATCAATATCCTATAAATTAAAAAAATTAAGACATAAATCAACTAATTAAACACATAATTAAGGGCATAATTCATCAATCAAAATGCAATCAAATTTGCCCATGACATTCCTTTATTCCATATTTCCATGCCAATTGAAAACACATTAAGCATACATACCATTAAGATCCAATTCATCCCCAAGATCATCACTAAGTACTCAAAACACATAATCATAAACAATAACAATAAAAGAACAACAAACTAATTCCTAAACACATAAATTCTAACTTAAACATGTGAAATCTCACACTAAACAATTAGGAAAACCTATCATAAAACATAACTATCAAAAACCTTTCCCCGACCACTTAGTTAACCATCCTAACTACTTAATTTATCTTTAAAAAAAGTTCTCAACATGCCCATAATGTTCCCAATAATTGAAAAATAAGGTTGTATAAGTTCTATAAATATGCCTAATGTCACATCTATCTCTTGATCATTAAATCTTCCCATAGTTTTCCTAGGTTAAAAAATATGATCACCTAACTTTATACTTGTTTTAGGACATATTCTTAGGTCTAAAAATACTATATGTCATCCTACAGTATGAATGAGACATGTTCATGGACTTCTTTGCATTTATATGAGGAGTATGATACAGAGTAAAGACATTTTTCTTTATAAAGGGCCTAGATGCATCATTTTGTGATTTTACAATTCTAGGTAAGTTATGCCTATTAATGTTCTCATGAAATCCTATCATATTTTAGGTATAGATGCATACATAAAGATATGATGTTGTCTCCTACATTGGGATTTAGAGGTTGATACATCATTTTCTAGTGATAACTTAGGAATTTGTTCTTCTTTTTGAATTCTTCCCTTTAATAATTGTGTTCTTACTACTTGATTGAGAAATCTTATTAGTAAATGTTAGACCACTTTTATCATTTGATGCTTTTTGTGATCCTAGCAAGCATTTTAATTTCTTATTCCCTTTAGTAAATTAGCTAATGATTTCTTGAGAGATTATATCTCTTCATTTAGTTATGCATTTTCATTAGCTAATTTGTGCTCATTATTATCAACATTTTTTAATTTTAATTGTCTGTTCAAAGATTCATTTTATTTTGCCAGTTTTTGCATGCAAGCTTTATCTAAACTAATTTGTTGAACCAAGGGAGTTTCCAATCTTGGTTTTGATGAAAACAAAACATGTTTAATTACTAATGAATTAAGTTTATGATGTCTAATTCAAAGATAGGTATATGTCAAGGTGAATTCAATACGGAAAGCTTGGAGGTTGAAGGACAAATTTAAAGATAATAGAAGATCAAAGGATTTGGAAGCTTCAAGACTTTAGATAGGTTGTTTCAAATATTTTTGTAAATTTTACTTGATATTTAGTTGATCTAAGGGCTCAATTTTAATCATGCATTGCATTTGGAATGTTAAAGTTGCATATTTTTCTCAATTCAAAGGTCAATTCATGATTCTGAATTTTTTTATGAGTTTTGATCATTCATACAGTCCTAAGATATGATTTAAAACTTTTTTTTAAGTGTTAATAGTTTCTAGGAACTTGTTTGGAAAGTTTTAGAGTTGTTTTGGAGACTTTTTCATGTTTTTTGGAGCCCAAATGACGAGCTAATCATCTTTAAATAATGGTCTCCAAGGGTGCCATTTTACTTTTTGTTTCCAGCATCCTAAACAGTGGGTTGTTCTTCAGTAAATGACACCATTGAAGGATTTAGAGGGTGCCATTGAAGGAGTTGTCTCTAACGGCAAGTATCCTCTTTCGAGTCTTTTAACTCTTGTCTTCTTTCTAATGGCTATTAAACCTTTCTAAACCTTTTTAAATATCTAGACGCTATATATACCCTCAAAAAGTTATTTTTGACTCAAAGACTCTTTGAAATCATATCAAATTTCATAAATCTCTAAAAAATCTCAAGATACCACATTTTTACTATTTACACTTCAATTGTTTTGTTTAATGTTTTATTATGTTTTTGGGTGTGCTAAATTATTGTGTTATTCTTGTTTAAGTGTTTAAGAGTTTATTTAATCCATCTTTTTCAATTTTAGAGACCTATTTCATCATATTAAAACTAGAACTTCTTCATCTACTAAAATTGTCTCTATTGAGACTGGTATAGCTTGAATCTCAATTTTTGCTGATAAAATCAGTTTCTAAAATTATGAGATTATAATTTTTAGTTTAATTAAGCCCTCTAGAATGTGCTTGAACTTTGTTTCAATTTTTAAGGGGTTTGTTTAAGTTATCTTTGAGCTTGAACATTCAAATAATTTAAGATAGCTTCTGTTTTCACTGGTTCAAGTTTAATTGCAATCTACTTAATCTATTTTTTTGTGTGTTATTATTATTTTCTAGTTTTTGAAGTTCTTAGGAGTCATAAAAATCAAAGTTTTTAATTTTAGTTGATTATTTCATCATTTTTATGCATTAGTTCACTTATACATAAAAAAATCTAGTTTTTGATGTTGTTCATTTAATCACGAATTTCATCATTTAACTCACTTTCTGGGTGAATACATTTATTGTGTTTAGTTCACATAAGGTGTTAGGAGTGCTCTGGAATTTTTATTTTTATTTTTAAGCATTTATATTTATCTTTTGAGCTAAACTTTCATAAGTGCTTAGACTGTCCATATTTTGTGCTTATCTCACTTTGATCAATTGCATATATATACACATGTCTTTGGTGCATAATTTCTGTCATACTAAGTTTGTTTAAGCTTTTAAGATTGCCATCGTTCATTTATATCATTAATTGAAATTTAGAGCCCTTAGTTTAATTGTGCATTATGTGAAACACCTTCTAAGGTGTATTTGGTTACTTGAATTTGGGGGTATTGAATCATTTGGTTCATTGTGAGTTATCGAGGCTTCTCTTTTCCTTGAAAAGAGTTGTTAAAGGTTACTCTTCACCTTTAACAAGAAGATTGAGTATGTTATAGCGTTACTCTTCACCCTTAGAAAGTAAGATTATAAAGGCTACTCTTCATCTTATAAGAAGATTGTACTTGTTTTGTTTTATTAGTGAAAATCATCCAACAAATAGTTGGAAAGAAGACGCAGCCTATCGTTGGGGTAGGTGAACTTCTATAATTTCCTTGTGCCTCTCTTTACCCTTAACTCCTTTATTCATTGTTGGATCTGTGGCTTGAATTTGTATTTGTTACATTTATTTTGGAATTTGCTCTTCATATCATCTTAGGTTAAATATTAGTTTAGTGATTGAATTTAGTTTCCAATTGGTTTAAGTTGCTAGTTTGAATTAGTTAAAAGTTGTTTAAGTACCTAATTCACCCCCCTCTTAGGTTCCATAGGGCTTATAATTAGTATCAACGCCTAGGTCTCACTCTTGCATTAATGTCTAACGAAATTGTGAGAAAACATCCATTATGGCATAATTGGGTAGTTTGTTTAGTTTTAAAGCTTAACATATTAGTAAACCTCCTTTCTTGATGAAAATAAGTACTTATATTGGAAAATTAGGATGAAGTTCTTTCTTCAAACTAAAAATGTTAAGTTGTGGGATATAGTGAATGAGGGTCCTTATATTCCCACTAAGATTAAGAATGGACAAAGAATTTCTAAGGTAAAAAAGGAATGGAATGTTACTGATGAAAGATTGCTTTCTCTTAGTAGTTGAGCCATTCATATCCTATTTTGTGCTTTAAGTATAAGTGAAATCAATAATGTGTCTATATATGAAACGGCTAAAGAAATTTGAAATACTTTAGAGGTTACTCATGAGGATACCAACCAGGTGAAAGAAAGCAAAAGGTCCATACTTATTCATCAATATGAATTGTTTTCAATGCTTCCTAATGAAAGCATTTCTGACATGTATGATAGATTTGGTAAGATCATAAATGCTTTGAAGGGTTTAGGAAGATCATATGCTAATGTTGAAATTATTAGAAATATTTTGAGATCTTTTCCAAAGGAATGGGAGGCTAAGGTAACTGTCATTCAAGAGGCTAAACATCTTAATGTTTTGCCTGTGAAAGAATTGATAGGTTCATTGCTTATACATGAGATGATGATGAAGGACTCAAAAGTAAAATAGGAGGAAGCTTCATTAAGAAGGAAGAACTTGGAATTCAAAATCCAAGAAAGAGGAATCTAGCGAAGAAGGGAGCTCTTCGGAAGAAAATGAAGAAGAGATAGCTCTCCTTGTCAAGAAGTTCAACAAATTCCTAAATAAGAAATCACTTTCCAAAAAAGAGAGTAAAGTAAGTATGATCATAAAAGAAAATCTACTAATGTCATTTGTTATGAATGTAAGAAACCGAGACACTTGAAGACTAATTGCCCACTTCTCAAGGAAAATGAGAAGGGTGAAAGAAGTAGCAAGAAGGAAAGAAGAGAGAAGAAGACCAAGAAGGGAAAGAAAACCTTAAAATCCATGTGGGAGACCGAAAGCAAAGAGAGAAGTGAAAATTTTAAAAATGAAAGGGTCAAGCTTTGTCTCATGACTTTGGATGATGAGATACCATCTTCCTGATAGTTGTGCATTAGTATAGGTTTTTCTTAGTGTTTGGCATGTGTTTCTTCCCTAATAGGTTGATATTGTTATGTTTTTAAGACTTAATTTGTGTGTTTGTGTTTAGCGTGGTCTTCATTATTGTTTTGTTTCTGTTTGGTATAAGTTTGGAGTAAGTTTTAACCATTTTAATGTTTTTATTTATGTTTTATGTTTTATGTTTTATGTTTTATCATTTAATTGTTGATTTTGGGTTATAATAAAATATTATTGGTGTATTTATTTATTGTGTAGGGTGAATTGAAATTGAAAATTAAAGTTAGACGAAAGTGAAATGAAAAAGAAAAAAAAGAAAAAAAGAAGCATGAAATTCGAATGAATGAAAGAAGAATAAAGCAAGTGAAGCAAAAAGAATTAAGCTTAAAACCATGCAAAACTTGCAAAAACACGTAAAATGAGACATGAAATACAAAGGTAAAATGCCTTTCTCAGGTTACTCATTTGAGAGCCCATGCTCAATAAACACCAAGTCAAACTTCAAGGAAAGACCAAGCCAACAACTTTTGGCCAATACCAATAACATTTAAGCAAGCTAGACAACCATTATAGGGGAGAAAATTCAATGCCAAGAACAAGAAAACAAAATGTTTTGACCCTTTGTACCAGGACCACGCTGGAGAGAACCCGAACAGACCAGGACCAGGACCAAGCTACTGCAGAGAAAGCTGAATAAACCAAGATGCTGGATCCCACCAAGCTTCCAAAATGCAGGAGAACCAATCCAAAGTAAAAAAACACACGACATAGATGAGAGTTGATTAAAAAAAAAAAGCTAGAGCCCTATCGAAGAGAGAAGCAAATTTGACACACACAAACACAAAAGAATTAGGCAGCCACACCGAAGAGAATTCGACTGAAAGGAAAAGAAGCATAGCCACAAATTGGAACAAGAGAGGAGAGAGCATCGCATAAAAAGAAAAACACATAGTCTTCCTCTCCAAGCCAAATCACAAGCATCAAGTTGGAGATTCAAGCTTTAAACTTCAAGAGTTATTTCAAACGTCATTATTTTTTCAGTTTGTTTTACTTTTATTTTTTTACTTTTTATTTTGGAGAATATGGATATGATTAAACTTATTTCTATTATGATTCACTTAAATATTTTTAGGATTTGTTGTTTGAAATATTTGTGAACCTTTAGTTATTGATTTAAAGTTATGAATATTTGTGATATCTATTAAACTTAAACCCAACAACAAATTGAGAGAGTGAGTTGGGTAATCTGTGTTGAATGTACTACGAGAGTTATCATTTAATAGACCTATAAACAAAAATTTATTAATTTATTAGGAAGAGATTTCAATAAATTGATATAATGTCTATAGGATAGCTTCATATCTAGTTGAATATTTAGGAAAGGCTTTGCATATCGAGAGATCTCAAAGTTAACCCTAATTTATTTAAGTAGTGAAACTTAGTTGCACCTTGAGAGAGGGTAGCTAAAATATTAGGAAATCTTAGGTCAAATATAAATTAGATGAATTAAACAAAAGGGAAACAAATAAGGATAACAACTAGTCATATTCTTGAATCTTGATTTGCTTTAAATTTTTGTTTGCAGTGTTGGCGATTAGTTATGTTCCTTGTTTTTGCTTCCAATTGGTTTTAATTTTACTTATTTATTTTTATTTATTTTCTTGAAATGGTTTCTTGAACAAAGTTTGACCTAAATTAAATGATGACTAACTACAATCCTTATAGGATCGATATCCGCTTTTTACTACAAATACGATCCATATACTTGTGATTTTGAGTGTAAAACTAGTTTTTGTTTTGCAATTAATCAATAAGTTTTTGGAATCATTGCTGAGGATTGTTTGTTTAGCATCTTTTTTAGTTTGGTTGACTTTGATTTGAGAGTTTTTTAAACTTTTCCTTGTGTGTTTGTAGGTTCATGAACACAAGGAGCACGAGATGGTCCAACAAGCTTAATAAAGCAAGGATTCAAGGAACAAAAGGGGATGATTTCGTTTGACACGGTGACAATGTTTTAAGCACAACTTTCAGCCCTTAACAAGCAATTAAGCAATTTACAAGGTACATCTTCCTCTTTTATTAGAACTGTGTAGATTCGATGTGAACTATGTGGGCAGGATATCTATTACATATCCGAATGCTCCTTGTTGAGAGCCAGTGGCATAGAATAAGTCAATTATTTAGGCCAACTGCAAAGAAGTAAAATCTTTATTCCAATAATTTCAATCTGGGGTGACAAAACCACCTAAATTTTTTATGGAATCCTAACCATGCAGGTGGCCAAGTACACTCACAAGGACCTCTTAAATTTCAATAAGACCGATTTGAGTTGTCGGAGACTAAGATGGATAAGATGATAGATTTCTTGGACTCCCACTTGGCAAGTCAAGAAGAGAACCAAAAACAAATATTTGCAAACCACGAGGAAAACCAATAGAGGATGGAGACAAAATTCAACTAAATTATAAAGAACCACACTTCATTCATCCACAACTTGGAAGTATAGGTAGGTAAACTTGCTAATTCTTTGTCCTCTGGCAATGCAGGAAGCCTACCAATCAATACCGAAGCAAATCCAAGGGAGCAATTAATGGGCTTCATAATTGTCATGGAAAAGGAAGAACAGAATACAATGGAGAAGGTTGAAAGATCGAAGGAGGTGAGTTAAAAGAAAGAGAAGAAGCAAGAGGAAGAGCCACACGGTGCAAACTTGAAGAACGAGTTGTGGCCAAGCAAGCATCACACATACAATCAAGATGACATGGCTCCACGTTTATAGCCTACACCACTACAGAGACCATCTTGGGAGAAAGGCGATGTTCAAAAAGGAGAGTTGACGTTGGAGTTCAACGATGAAGTAGTTTGATTCCACTCCCCCGAAGCATTGGAGCATCGTGTTAATTAGGAGCCTACTTCCCTACTTCGAGGGAAGTCGCTCTAAGCTCCTCATGGAGTTTGACCATGCTTTTTGGTGGGATGAAACATCCATTTTAAAATGGATAATGTTGATATTCCAAGGGTCAAGCTAATGGCCATAAATTAGCATGTTTGTTTTTATTTTTTTTTCTCTATGTTTAGTGTAGTTTTTCTTTGATTTGATTGTATTTAGTTCACTTTGGAGTTTTTTTTATCTTTAGCTTGTTTTCCCTCTTGATCTCTTGACGTTTTGGTAACTTAATGATTATGTGAAACTTGAAGGTTTATTATGCATCATAGCTTGTTGGAGGACCAAAGAAACACCTTGGAATAACGAACACCACCATGAGCTCTTCTTACCCTTAATCTCTCATGTTGTTCTTGTGTTTTATGTTTTGTGTTTTGTATTACATTTTGTTTTTTTTATTGATTTTGGGTGTTTTCCTTTCCACATTAAGGACAATGTGTTCTTGAAGTGCAGGAAGTAGTCTTTACATTTGTTGCATTTTTGTTTGCATTTTTTCATTTCATTTAGGAAGGGTTGCATTGTTTGCATTTTGTTATATAGGATGTATATTTTAGGCATATTAGGGTGTTGTTTTATGTAAACAATTTAAACCATTTTGGTTTGTGTTGCCATGAGATTATGTCATGCTAGTTGGAAGGAGATTAAATGCATGTTTGAACTCAAATTTGGTTACTTGAGTAGAGAGTGAACCATGTTGAGTGATGAAAGTAGTTGGTTGCATAAGCTTACTCAGAACTTGATACTTGAGCAATAAGGTAGTCTAGAGATGCATAATGAATTTTCATTTGAGCTAGTGTGAGGATTAAGCCTATATGAATCCATATATAGTCATTTCATTTCTTTGTATGTGTGATGCTTCTTTAAGTTATTACCTTCAGAACTTGCATTGAACTGATTTAAATATACTAGATGCATGATAGATAGAAATGATCAAGGCCCTTTTCGTGTTAACCTTTGGCTTAAATGACCTACCTTTTATTATCCCTTTCTACCCCGTTGAGCCTTAACCTTTTCTTTGTTTCTTAAACACCCCATTTTAAAACTGAAAACGCCATTCGCTTACCCACTCACAAGTTTAGTAGAGTACTAAATGATGCTTTAGTTTGAGATATTTGGCTACATTTTTTTCTAAGATGAGATTAGCGATAGCACTACTCTTTGATCACATTTCATTTAGCTACGATTTTGTTTATTGTTTCATTATTATTTTTCAAAAAGAAAGAAAAAAAGGAATAACATTTAGTAGCATCAATAACTGTGGAGTAGTAGTGTTATTCATTTTCATATCTCATAAGCTTATCTTTGTCATCCCTTTATGCACTTAATACTTTATGAATGCTTGTGATGACCCTTTACCCTTTTTGACCTACCTTGACCCTAGCCACATTACAACCCAAAACAAAGTCTTTATGATTTATTTTTAGCATGTCATCATTGTAGAGAAGAATTGGTGTATTAGCAAGCCCTATGATAGTATGGTTTCCTATAGGAAATTTGAGCGAAACACTAACCTGAATACAATTGAGAGAAATTAGTGAAATCGTGAGAATCATTCATTTGGTGATTATACTTAATTTCAAGTGATGGTTTCATAAGTTGAGTTCGGCTATAGGCACTAATGAAAAGTAGTCATGACATGTGTAGTATCTTGACACTTGAATTGACTATAGTTTAAGGGATTGCATGCTTTGATCTTTGTGAAAATGAAATGATAGAATTGATTGTCATATTTTATTTTCCTGCTAGTTGTGCATTAGTATAGGTTTTTCTAAGTGTTTAGCATTTGTTTCTTTCATGATAAGTTGATATTGTTGTGTTTTTAAGATTATTTTGTGTTTTTTTATTTAACATGATCTTCATTATTGTCTTATTTATGTTTGGTATTAGATTGGAGTAATTTTTGATCATTTTAGTGTTCTTATTTATGTTTTATAATTTAATTATTGATTTTGGGTTAGAATTAAATCTTAATGGTGTATTTATTTATTGTGCAGGATAAATTTAAATTGAAAATTAACATTGGAAGAAAATGAAATGAAATGAAAGAGAAAAAAAGGATAAAAAAGAAGCATGAAATTTGGATGAATGAAAGAAAAATGAAACAAGTGAAGTAAAAAGAAATAAGCTTAAAACCATGTAAAACTTGGAAAAACACGTAAAGTGATGCATGAATTACAAGGGTAAAATGCCTTTCTTAAGTTGCTAGCTCTAGAGCTTAAGCTCACTAAACACCAAGTTAAACTTTAAGGAAAGACCAAGCCAAAAACTCTTCACCAAGACCAACAACATTTGACCAGCCTAGACATTCATTCCAGGGGAGAAAATTCAACGCCCAGCACAAGCAAACAAAAACCTTTGACCCTTTAGACCTGGACTAGGACTATGTTGGAGATAACCTAAATGAACCTGGACCAAGACCATGTTGGAGATAACCTAAATGAACCTGGACCAGGACCAAGACTAAGTTGCTGGAGAGAACACCGAATGGATCAAGCTGTTGGAGAGAACATTGAATGGACCCCACTAAGCTTCCAAAACCTAGGAGCAAACCCATGTGCAGTAGAAACAATCCAAAGCAAAAAAATACACAGTATAAAAGAGAGTAGATGAAAAAAAAAAGCTGGAGCCTTAGTAAAGAGAGAAGTAGATTCGACACATATACAAACTAGAGAATTAAGCAGCCACACCAAAGAGAATTTAGCTAAAACAAAAAGAAGCATTGCAACAAATTGGAACAAGAGAGGAGAGAGCACCACACAAAAAGAAAAACATGTAGCCTTCCTTTCGAAGCCAAAACACAAGCATCAAGTTGGAGATTCAAGCTTCAAACTTCAAGAATTCTTTCTAACTCCATTATTTTTCAAGATTTATTTATTTATTATTATTATTTATATTTTGGAGAATATGGATATGATTGAACTTATTTCTATTATGAGTGGCTGAAATATTTTTAAGATTTGTTTATTGAACAATTTGTGAACCTTTAGTTGTCAATTTAATGTTGTAAATATTTGTTTTGTCTATTAAACTCAAACCCTACAACAAATTAAGAGAGTGAGTTGGGTCATCTGTGTTAAATGTACTATGAGAGTTGGGGTTTAATAGACCTATAGATAACAAGTTATTAATTTAATAGGAAGAGATTTCAATAAATTGATATAATGCTTATAGGATAACTTCATATCCAGTTGAATATTTAGGAATGGATTTGCATATCGAGAGATCCCAAAGTTAACCCTAATTTATTTAACTAGTGACATTTAGTTACACTTTGTGAGAGGGTAGTTAAAATATTAGGAAATCTTAGGCCAAATATAAATTAGATCAATTAAACAAAAGAAAAACAAATAGGGATAACAACGAGTCATATTCTTGAATCTTGATTTTCTCCAAATTTTTGTTTGTCGTGTTGGCAATTGGTTGTGATGCTTGCTTTTACTTCCAATTCATTTTTATTTTACTTTTTTTTCTTCAATTAGTTTCTTGAACAAAGTTTATCCTAAATTAAGTGGTGACTAACTACAATCCTTGTAGGATCAATATCCTCTTATTACTACAAGTACGACCCGTATATTTACGATTTTGAGCATAAAACTAATTTTGGTTTTGCAATTAATCAACACTTCTTCCCCTTCTAATGAGGATGGTGAGAATGAGAATATGCTTGTAGATTTTGGTTTAAGCTATGATGAATTGGTTAGATGCTTAGAACGTGCAAGCAGAAAAAGGAAGAGATTGTCCTCTAAACATAAGGAATACAAAAACAAGTTTAATTATTTTAGAGTAGAAAATGAAAAGTTGGAGAATGATTTACGTGCCTTAGAATCTAAAATTTTGGATTTTGATGATGACAGGAAGACAATGATGGATGTTGAAAGGTTTCGCAAAACTATCTAACTTGTTTTACGCTACAATACTGCAAGTGTACGGATCATAACTTGTAGTAAGGAAGCGGATATCGATCCCACTGATATTGAGTTTAGTAACCACTTAAATAAGGTTATACTTGGTTTAAAAAATAGTTGCAAATGATTAAAAACTGGAAATTAAACTAAAATTAACTAAACTAACAATAAACAACAATTGGGATAAAGTGCAGTAATTTGTTAATGAAGGCTTAAGATTAGGAGTTACTCTATCCCTATTTTGCTTACCTCTTGTGTTCTTGATCTAATTATGTTTGAACCAAGATTTCTTAATGCATAATTACCCTCTCTCAAGGTGTAATTAGTTGACCATAGTTAAAATGGATTAAAATCAATTATGTTAGCTCTAGACTTACTAACGTCTCCTAACCAATCAACCAGATTTTAAGCACTCTTATAGGTGATTTTAAGCAAATAGCCAAGATCTCTCTTCATCTATTTGGAAAACCTAAATATTTATAGGTCCACTGGGAGCTAACTCTCGTTACACTACCCATCTTAAATTCCCAAACTGGCTCTCTCGGTCTATTAAGTTTGTCACCGCTCTTCCCAAGGTAGATTCTTGTTTCTCTTCTTAGCTAACCACCAAAACTTGCCTCCTTTCCTCTTTGGAGTGTTGTCTTAATGATAGATAGAGGTTCCTAAGGTTTAGAGCCCCTATATAGGTTTAAAAGAGGGTCAAATAACTTTAAATCTCGTGTTTCACCCTGAAACATGCCTTTCCCACTATCACAATCATGACATTGCCACGATTGGACAAAGATTTTTTTCCTAAAGGTCGTCATGATCATGACACCTCCTTCTGTCAACTTCGAATGCTCTTCACATCTTTGGCCATAAATTCTGCTCCAAACCTCTAAGTGATGTGAAATTTAAGTGCAACTTCCTCTAATCTTAATCTTGCTCCCCTCTAAATTTCATTTCCATATGAGCTTTATAAGTCTACCTAATGAGTTATTCAAAGCACCTGAAACTTCATCTCTAGTAAAATTTCTGCTACATACACAATCCACTACCAAAGTGCATCAAACCATCCCCAAAATAGCTTAAAAATTACCCTTGAACACTAGATAGTCAAAAGAAACAATTAAAAATATCTAAGATCATGAAAAGATGCAAAAGATGCAAAAGAACAATTAAACTAATGCTAAAACACATAAAGAAACGCTTAAAACATATAGAAAGCCACCTAAAAACACAACATAAAACATACTTATCCACTTTCCCACACTTAAACCTTTGCTTGTCCTCAAGAAAAATCAAACACAACCATATCATCATATCAATTTGTTTGTACAAAAATTAAGAGCATGCAATCTTTTAAACTTCAACCAACTCAAATGTTAAACTACTGCATGCATTATAACTCATTTTCATCAATACACATAAAAAAACTCAACTTATGACACTATTGATCAAAGGCAAGCATAGACTCAATTTGGATCTTCCTCACAGAATTCACTCAATTCACTCAAGTGATTAGGGGTTAGTGTTTCACTCCAAACTCCTTATAAGAAAGCATACTACCATAGGCTTGCAAATACACCAATTCTCTTCCACAGTGATTACATGTAAAAATAGATTAAAAGGACTTTGTGTGAGGTTGTAATGGGGTTAAGGTTAAGGTAGGCCAAAAAGGGTTTGAAGGGTTCTTCACAAGCAGTCATAAAAAACTAAGTATGCAAAGGGATATCAAAATAAATTTCTAAGATATAATCATGAATATAACTACTACTCCATACTTATATGTTGCTACTCTATGCTATTCTTTTCTTTTCTTCTCTTTTTTTCATATGATTTTGTTCTTTTCTCTTTCTCTTTTCTTTCTTTTTGAACAATTAAAACAAAAAAACAAAAAACCAACACTAGCAGCTAAATGAAAAAGTAGAAGTGCTAAAGACTGCTCAAAATATCTTATAAAACAAAAATTTTAGCCAAAATTCCCGAATAATACGTACTCAATATTCTATTAAACTTGTGATTTGGTAGGTTAATAGGGCTTGAGGTTTTAAAACTGGGGTGTTCACTTTAAGAAAAAAAATAGGTTAAAGGCTCTAAGGGGTTTGTAAGGAATAATGACAAAGGTTGGTCATTTAAGACAAAGGTTTAAAAGAAAAACGGCCTTAATCACTTCCATTAAGCATGTATCTAGTAGATTCAAATTAGTTCAAAGCAAGTTCTAGAGGTAACTACCTATGGGAGTATCACACACACAAGGAATAAAATGACTGTGGAATAGAGTAATATAGGCTCAATTCCTTACTTAAATTTTATTGAACATCCATCATATTTCTGTACAATACCTAATCACTTAAGTATTAAATCCTAGGTGAGTTTATGTGACCAACTACTTAAGCCACTTAACATGATTCACCTTATATCCAGGTGGTCTAATTCAACTTAAAGCATGCATCTCAATTCCATTCTAACTACTATCATAGAACTCATGGCAAAACATCATCACAAAGGTTCAAATCGAAGAGAAATTAGCATTCCTAAAACTACACCCTAATATGAAACCTACATGACGGCCAAGACGCAAAACAAATACCAACAATTAGACAAACATAAACAATTAGCTACCCCTCCCCCATACTTAAAGGAAACATTGTCCTAAATGTGTGAATAAGAGTTCCAAAACAACAATACAAAACAAAATCACAAAAGAAACAAAGCATGAAACAACACAACAAAAATTAAACAAAAAACCACAAGAAACAAATAACTAAAAGGAGGGTAAGAGAACTTATGGAGAGGGTGGGGGTGACGAAGTTAGGGATGGCACTTGTAGTCCTTGTAATGCCCAAGATTTGTTGATTTTTCGCTCGAGGTAGCGCTGACATCTCATGGCAATCCGCATTTGTCATTTCATTGTATCCAATTGCTACTACAATTGGAAATTCTGATTCTCAAGGAAATTATACACCTTTTTCCATCCCTCATCATTAGAATCATCCCTTGAAGTATCATCAAAGGGGGAAGCAGCCCTAGGATTTGAAGTTTTGTTAGAGAACCTGTGTTTAATTACAATTTGAGTCCGAGGATTTTGAAGCTCCATGTTACTGTGCGACAGTATTCTTAAGCGTCTCAACTAAGGAATATCAAAGTACTCACAAGAAATAGTGGTTAGACCACTAGTATCAATATTGAAGTATTGTGCTACGGTGGTGGCTAGATACCTAGGCCTAGATAATTACCCATCTTAGTCACCAAATGCATTAAAGCTTGAATAAAATATGAGGGCATACGTAACTTAATCTTTTCCTCCGCACACCACAATAAAAATAATTCCCTATTTGAACACTTATCACCTTGAGTCTTTGAGAAAATAGCATAACAAATAAACTTATGTAGTAAAAAATGTTTTGGGCTAAGAATGTTGGCATTTGAAACATTGTGCACATTAAAATCAGATAATTCAGTCAAATAGCACCAATAGTTGTTAGCTGAAAAGTCTTAATGGGCCTCCTCTATGTGTCCCTTAGGAAACCCAAAATTCTGCTAAATAGTTTATCATCTAACTTACAAGCTTAACCTCTAATTATAAATGAAACTTCATTTGAATTGACAGAATCAAAACGTAAAGTTGCAAAATAATCAAGGGTCAATTCATGAAAAATTGAATAATCCATTTGAAAAAATGTTTCAACTACCTTTATTGCACAACCTTATGAGTCTATCTTTCAGTCCTATAATTTCCAAAATCTCAAAATTAAAATAACGCGGTGCAAGGATAATTCTATTTTTGATACAATTGTACCTATCACCCTCATCTGTGGAGAAGATGGGAAAGGGAGTGTCATAATCAAAAAACATTTCTCGGGCATCCCGACCTGTTACTTTAGCTTGAATGGGAAGAATAGATTTTTGGTAAAGAGTTTTCTTTCATAAAGGCATAGCATTCAACTACCTACAAAAACACATAATAGAAGTGAGAAAGAGCACCAAGAATAAACACTCATACCCTAGAGAGAGAAAGGGTTGTTCATGGGGAGAATGGGTTAGGGAGGAGATGAAATCTGTAGAAAAAATGTAGAAACTGCACAAAACTAAAAATAAATCAAAAAATTTTACTAGATTTGGAGCAAACTTGGCTTTAAATGAGCCAAAAAATAAGGTGGACAGTAGGTAGGAGTGTTGAAAATAGAGAGAGAAGGAAGTGGGTAGGAGAAAGAAGTCAAAATGATTGAGAAAAGAGGAGTTTTGAACCATAAAGGTCGGGTTCTTGAATTCATGCTATCACAATCAAGACAGTGTCAAAATCATGACACCCCTCTTGTTTAAAACTTTTGTCACCCTCGTGGACCTGTCACGAGGGTGAGAGAATTTGGACCTTCTTTGGCCTAAACTCATTCCAAATGACCCTCCACTTAATATAAACTCAACCTAGGCTTTCCAAATTAATATTAACAATAAAAACCACTCAAAAACACCAATCAAACTAAAGAAAAGTAAGCTATGACATTGTATCAAATTTTCAAGCATTTCATCTTCAGGGACACACCTGCGAATCACACTGTCAGAACATATCTTATACAGTACAAGTTTATCCCAAATATAGTGAGAACATTGAAACAAAAATCACTTCTTTGTTGATAAGAGAGATCAAGGGGAAGAATGCCACTTGAGAGGTAATTAGTAATATCTACAAAACAAGGAAGAAAAGGATTTTCCGTCATCATTAAAGCCTCATCATTCCTCTTGTTCTTTTTGGTTCCCTCCTTTAAGTCTTGAGAGGTGGTTCGCTATAACATTTGCTACTACATTTTTTTCTTTGATCTCGAGATTGAACTCTTGAAGTAGAAGTACCATTTTGATAAACCTAGCCATAGCATCATTCTTCACAAATAGATAATGCAACGCTACATGATTTATAAAAACAATAACTTATGAGCTCAAGAGATAAGAACAAAATATCTCACAAGCAAATACCACTGCAAGCAACTCTTTCTCTATAGTAGTGTAATTCAATTATGCCCTTGTCAAATCTTGCTTGCATAGTAGATGACATGTAGCATCTTCTCCTTCCGTTGTCTAAGTACATAACCAACGGCATGGTCACTTACATCATACATAATTTCGAAAGCAAGAGACCAATCCGATGACGTCAAAATAGGCTTTATTGTAAGTGCCTTATTCAACTTATTGAAAGCATCCAAAAAGTCATCACCAAACACAAAGGGCACATCTTTAACTAATAAATGAGTAAAGGGTTTAGCTATAAGAAAAAAATCCTTAATGAACCATCTATAGAACCCTGCATGACCAAGAAAAGCCCAAATGTCTTTGATGTTGGTAGGAGGTTGAATCTTTTCAATCTCTTTTATCTTGGCTGGATCTACCTCCATACCTTTGTGTAAGATCTTATGGCCTAATACAATTCCCTCTTAGACCATAAAGTGACACTTCTCCTAATTCAAGACTAGATGACACTTCTCGTATCTTTGAATCACTCTGTCTAAATTAAACAAGTAATGATCAAAAGAATCTCTAAAGACAAAGAAGTCATCCATAAATGCCTTTATGAAGTTCTCAAACATGTCTGAACAAATGGCCATCGTGCACCTTTGGAATGTTGCAAGTTCATTGCATAAACCAAAAAGCACCCTCTTATAAGCAAAAGTTCCATAAGGACAAGTGAAAGTGGTCTTCTGCTTATCTTCTAGATATATAAACACCTGATTGTATCCTGAGTATCCATCAAGAAAATAGTAAAATGCATGGCCAACCACCCACTTAATCATTTAGTCCACAAAAGGTAAAGGGAAACGATCTTTCTTTATGGTCAAATTGAGCTTCCTATAATCAATACACACTCTCCAACCTATAATGGTCATAATATAAATCTATTTGCCTTTTTCATTCTCCATCACTGTCATGCCTCCCTTTTTAGGTACACACTAAACTGGACTCACTCACTCACTCACTCACTATCTTAAATGGGTTAAATGATCCCTGCATCCAAAAGCTTCATTACCTCCTTCTTTACAACCTCTTGCATATGTGGATTTAACCTTATTTACCTCTCCCTCACTATTTTACATTCATATTCTAAGTTAATTCGATGCATTATCACATTGGGGTTAATCCTGCTAATATCATAAATTTGCCTACCCATGGCTCTCATCCTTTTCTTTATGGTTTCCACCACTTTCTCTTCTTACTCACAACCTAATTGGTTGGGGATAATGACAGGCAAGGTGTGGTCCTTAACTAAAAAGGTGTGTCTAAAGTAAGAAGGCAAGGGTTTAAGCTCTAAAATTTGGGGGGGGGGTTTAACAATGGAAGGTGGTTTAGGTGCATCTGTTCTCTCTAACTTCTCTAACTCAACTTCCTTACATAATTCCTCCTCTTATACTATCATCTACGTGCACTTCACTAACTTCATCAACTTCCTCTTCAACTTCCTTCACGCACTCGTCCACAAAATCAATCTTCATATATGAAGTACCATCTATCGACTTCTTCAAAGACTTAGACATATTAAATTCAACCTACTCATCACTAGCTCTCAAAATAAATTTCCCTTCATACACATCCACTAATGCCCTACTAGTATTTATAAAGGGTCTAGCTAAAATCGAGGAACAATTTCTATCTTCCTTAAAATCCATCACAACAAAATCAATAGGAATGATAAATTTATTTACTTTTACCAACACATCTTCCATAACTCTGAATGGCCTCTTGATGGATTGATCTGTAAGCTGAATGAGCATGGATGTTGGCTTGACCTCTCCTAATCCCAATTTCCTAAAAATAGACAAAGGCATCATGTTAATACTTGCACTTAAATCATATAAACATTTAGAAAATTCAAAATCACCAACAACACATGAAATAGTAAAACTCCCTGGATCTTGTATTTTTAAAGGTATTGTACTTGAGATGATCAAACTATAATTCTCATTCAAGGTTACTGTCTAATTGTCCTCCCAAGTATGTTTATGTGTCAGTATGTCCTTGAGAAACTTTGCAAACTTAGGCATACACTCCAAGGCTTCCACCAATGACAAGTTAATATGAAGTTTCTTCGGTTTCTCCAAAACCCTAGAAAACTAAGCGTCTATCTGATATTACCTCACCCTTTATGGATACGAAAGTTTAGGCTTATAGGGTGGTGGTGGTACATAAGGCATCTCTTCTTCTTTCTCTTCCTCCTTCTCTTCTTATATCTCCTTTCCTTTCTCCTTTATATGGCTTTCCTTTTGCACACTGGGCTCCTCTAGTTTCTTGCCACTCCTAAGAGCTATCATCTTGAGTTGTTCCTTCAGGTTGCCTTCAGTGTTGCTTGGTAGGCTACTTATATTTTGAAAATACAAAACATTGGCAAGTTGGCATACCTATACTTCTAAATTATGGATAGATGAGGCATGGTTCTTTCTAATCTGATCAAACTTGCCCTCCATCCACTTATGATTTTCCTCTTGGCTTGCAAACATCCTCTTCTGATTTTCTTCTTGACTTGCCAGTTTAGAGCCCAAGACATCCATTAGCTTATCCATCATCTTATCCATTTTTGTCTCCAAAGGACCAAATTAGTCTTATTGAAATCCAAAAGGTCCTTAAGCTCTCACTTAGCCACCTGCATTATTAGTATTCCAAGAAATATTAGGGTGGTTTTTCCATCCAAGATTATAAGTATTGGACTATGGATTGTTACCTCTTTATGGCTGGCCCACAAAATTTACCTACTCGGTGCCACTAGCTCCTAACAAGAAATATCCTGTTGTATCATGGTTGTCTTGTTTGCAAAACTAACAGTGAAATTGCATGACTTTCACTGTAGATGAAGATGATCCTTGTGTGTTGCTCAACTACTTAGTAAGGGCTGAAATCTAAGGTTGTAATGCTATTATTGAGTCAAGTGATATCATCCCTTTTTGCTCCTTTTACCCCTATCTACTCCTCTCACTTGATCATATACAACTATTACTTACCAACTCTTCCAAAAGTTCATGAGCTTCATCAATGATTTTTCTCATCAACGATCCTTTAACAGCAACATCTATAGTTCCCTTTGTGTTCTGATTAACACCATTATAAAATGTTTGTAGCAAGATCTCCCTTGGAATATTGTGGTGTGGGAAGCTTCTTTGCAAATCTTTAAACCTCTCCCAAGCTTCATATAGTGACTCCCCGTCACTTTGCTGAAAGTTTGTAATTTCCTTTATGATTCTTGTTGTCTTAGTCAGTGGGAAGTACTTTGCAAGGAAAGCTTGGGCGACCTGCTCCCATGTGGTTATTTGTCCTAAAATAAGGAAGTTGTATCATGCCTTTTCCCGATCCCCCAAGGTAAATAGGAACAATCTTAACCTCACTAGATCATCAAACATCCAATTAAACTTGAAGGTCTCACAAATCTCAAAGAAGTTAGTCAAAACTATCGGCTTTGCAACTCCTTGAGGACTGAAACATAGCTTTATAAAATCCATCAAAGTCCTCTCAGCTCCTCCTTTCTCTCCTTCTTTTGCCATAGTCCTTTAGCTCTTCTTAGCTCTCTTTCATGCCTTGTGATGTCAGATAACTCTTCTTCACTAAGCTCGTTAGCCCTTCTTGTGCTTCTTGCATTCGTGCAACTGTAAATACATAAGGAAGTATCAAAAACTCTTAAATCAAAGTCACCCAAATTAAATAAGATGCTAAATAAACAATCTCCATCAACGGTGCCAAAAGCTTGTTGAATAGTTTTGTAAAACTATCTAACTTTTTTTACACTACAATACCATAAGTGTACGGGTCGTAACTTATAATAAGGAAGCAGATATCTATCCCATGGAGATTGAGTTTAGTAACCACTTAACTCAGGTTTTCCTTTGTTTGATAAAATGCTTGCAAATGATTAAAAACTAGAAATTAAACTAAAATTAACTAAACTAACAATAAAAAACCAATTGAGATAAAGTGCAGTAATTTGTTAACCAAGGCTTAAGATTATGAGTTACTCTATCCCTATTTTTCTTCCCTATTGTGTTATTGATCCAATTATGCTTGACCTAAGATTTTCTAATACTTAATTACCCTCTCTCAAGGTGTAATCATTTGACTCTAGTTGAAATGGATTACAATCAATTATGCTATCTCTAGACTTACCAACTTCTCTTAGCAAATCATCTAGATTTCAAGCACTCATATAGGTGATTTTAAGCAAATAGTCAAGATCTCGTTTCAACTATTTAGAAAACCTAAATATTTATAAGTCCATTGGGAGCTAACTCTCTTTATACTACCCAACTCAAGTGACCAAACTAACCCTCTTGGTCTATCAAAGCATCATTCATTGAATCAAAAACACAAAAGTTCCACAAATAGTTCAAGAACAACTCCTACAAAGTGTCTAGCTACTCATAATCATTAACAATCTAACAAAATCCATGTTTTTCATGCTAAAAAGTAATAAAGAGGAAAGAATAAAAATTGG
>JAOXYD010000007.1:4410525-4430369 GCA_028565735.1 Pinacopodium congolense
ATAAGTCCGTTGGTTTTAAAAGTAAAAATCATTTCGAACGATCATCAATTTTAAAGTCACCTAACCAACGCAACAACCACCTTACTATCATTGGTTAGAGTAGCTACGACCTCTACCCACCTCGAAACATAATCAACTCCAACTAAGATATAAATGTTACCTAGGGAGGATGGGAAGAGTCTTAAGAAATCCAAGCCCCAAACATCAAATATCTCCACCTCCATGATGTTAGAAAGTGGCATCTCATTCCTCTTCGATATGTTGCCCACTCATTGGCATTTATCTCACTTCAACATAAAGTCTCAAGCATTCTTAAATAAGTTTGGCTAATAGAATCTGTACTTTAAGATCAGAGTAGTAGTCTTATTAGCTCCATAATGCCTTGCATAATGTGAGCTATGATGATGCATCAAAATTGCAGGCATTTAATATCTTGTAAAGTAAATGTTCATCCCAAATATAGTGAGAACATTGAAACAAAAAATGCTTCCTTTGTTGATAAGAGAGATCAGGGGGAAGAATACCACCTGAGAGCTAATTAGTAATATCTACAAACCAAGGAAGAAAAGTTTTTTCTACTATTATTAAAGCCTAATCAGGAAAACACTCCTCAATTTCCTCTTTTTCTTCTCATTACCCTCTTTCAAGTCTCGAGAGGTAGTTTACTACCACAATTTCTACTCCCTTCTTATATGGAATCTCAATGTTGAATTCTTGGAGCAGAAGCACCCACTAAATGAGCCTATCCTTGGCATCCTTCTTGGCAAAGAGATAACATAATGCTGCATGATCTGTAAAAACAATAACTTGTGAGCCTAAAAGGTAAGAATGAAAATTTTCACAAGTAAATACCATGACAAGCAACTCTTCTTAGTAGTGGTGTAATTCAGTTATGCCCCTGTGAAGGTTTTTCTGGCATAGTAGATGGCATGTAGCCTCTTCTCCTTATGCTGTCCAAGCACACATCTGATGGCATAGTCGCTTACATCACATAATCATGAAGGGAATAGACCAATCCGGTGACGTCAAAATGGGTGATGCTGTAAGTGCCTTCTTCAACCTAATAAAAGCATTCAAACAATCATCTTCAAACGCAAAAGAAACATCTTTAAGAAATAAATGAGTCAATGGTCTAGCAATAAGAGAATAATCCTTGATGAACCATTTGTAGAACCCTATATGACCAAGAAAAGCTTGGATTCCCTTGATGTTTATAGGAGGTGGTAGCTTTTCAATCACTTCAGTCTTAGTTCGATCTACTTTAATACCTTTATGTGAGATCTTATGGCCAATACAACTCCCTCTTGTACTATGAAGTGACACTTCTCACAATTCAAGACTAGATAGGACTCCTCACATCTTTGTAACACTCTATCCAAATTAAGCAAGCAACGATCAAAAGAGTCTCTAAAAACAGAGAAGTCATCCATAAATACCTCCATGATGTCCTCATTCATATCTGCGAAGATAGCCATCATGCACTTTTGAAATGTGATAAGTACATTTCATAGGCTAAAAGGCATCCTCTTATAAGCAAAAGTCCTATAGGGACAAGTAAATCGTGGTCTTCTCTTGGTCTTATGGGTATATAAACACTTGATTATACTATGAATATCCATTAAGAAATATTAAAATGCATGGCCAGCCAACCTTTTAATCATTTGGTCCATAAACAACAAAGGGAAATGGTCTTTCTTGGTGGCCAAATTGAGCTTCCTATATTCAATATACACTCTCCAACCTATGATGGTCCTAGTAGAAATTTGTTCACCTTTTTCGTTCTCCATCACTGTCATACCTCCTTTCTTAGGCACACACTACACTGGACTCACCCACTCACTATTTAAAATGGGTAAATGATCCTCGTATCCAAGAGCTTCACTATTTCATTCTTCACAACCTCTTGCATGTGTGCATTTAACCTTCTTTGTCTCTCCCTCACTGTTTTAAATCCACCTTTCAGATTAATCTGATGCATCACCATATTAGGGTTAATCTCCCTGATATAACAAATTTGCCACCCTATGGCTCCCATCCTCTTCTTATTGGTCTCTACCACCTTCTCTTCTTACTCAAAGTCCAATTGATTAGAAATGATAATGGGTAGAGTATGGTCCTTACCTAAAAAGGTATATCTCAAGTAGGAAGGTAAAGGTTTTAGCTCTATAGTGGGTAGCTTAATAATGAAAGGTGGTGTGGGTGTAGTTGTTCTCTTCAATTTCTCCTTCTTAACTCCCTCACATAATTCTTCTTCTCTCACAATCTCATCCCTGTGCACTTTAATAACTACATCAACTTCCTTCACACACCCATCCACAACATCAATCTTTATACATGTAGTACCATCCATTGACTTCTTCAAAGATTTAGCCATGTTAAATTCACCCTAATCATCACCAATTCTTAAGACAAGTTTTCCATTATGCACATCAACTAATGTCCTACTAGTTTTCATAAAGGTTCGACTTAAAATCAAGGGACAATTTCTAGCTTCCTCAAAATCTAACACAACAAAATCAATATGAATGGTAAATTTGTCTACTTTTACCAACACGTATTCCACAACTCCAAATGGCCTCTTGATTGGTTGATTTGCAAGTAGAATGAGCATGGATGTTGGCTTGAAGTCTCCTAAGCCTTGTTTCTTGAAAATAGACAAAGGCATCAAGTTAATACTTGCAATTAAATCATATAAGCATTTGGAGAATTCAAAATCACCAACAATACATGGAAAAGTAAAAGTCCCTGGACCTTGTAGTTTTGAAGGCATTGTGCTTGAGATGATTGAACTACAATTCTCCTTCAAGTTCACCATCAGGTTGTCCTCCCAAGTGTGTTTGTGCATCAATACGTCCTTAGGAAACTTTCATACTTGGGCATACATTCCAATGCCTCCACCAATGACAAATTGATCTGGAGCTTCTTCAATTTCTCCAAAAACTTGGGGAACTATGAATCCACTTGATGTTGTCTCATCCTTTGTGGATATGAAAGTTTAGGCTTGTAGGGTGGTGGTGGCACATATGATTTCTCTTCTTCTTTGCCTTCCACTTGCTCCTTTCCTTTCTCCTTTTCTTGGCTCTCCTTTTGCACATGTGGCTCCTCCAATTGCTTGCCACTTTAAAGTGTAATAACCTTGAGTTGTTCCTTTGGATTGGCGTCAGTATTTCTCAGTAGGCTACCTACATTTTTAAAAGACAACGCATTAGCAAGTTGACCTACTTGTATCTCCAAGTTATGGATTAATGAGGCTCGATTCTTCACAATCTGGTAAAACTTTGCCTCCATCCTCTTTTAACTCTCATCTAGCCTTCTTTGACATTCCTTTTGACTTGCAAACATCCTCTTCTGGTTCTATTCCTGACTTGTCAGTTTGGAGCTCAAAACATCCATTAGCTTGTCCATCTTTTTTTTCCAATGATTTGAGACAATCTTATTGAAATCTAGGAGGTCCTTGTAGTCTTGCTTGGATACCTGCATTGTTAGTACTCTAAGAAAAAATTGGGTGGTTTTTCTAACCCAGATTATAGGTGTTGGAGTATGCATTGTTACCTCTTCATTGTGGCTGCCCCCAAGTAATTTACCTATTCTATGCGACTAGCTCCTAACAAGAAGCATTCAACTATGTCATAGTTGTCCTTCCCACATAGTTTACATTGTAATTGCATGGCTTTAACTGTAGATGGTGAGGCTCCTAGCATTTTATTCAATTTGATGAGGGTGATAATCTGCACTTGTAAGGCTGTTATGGAGTCAATTGGTATCATCCCTTTCTACTTCTTTTTCCTTAATCTGCTCCTCTTATTAGCCCATATACAACTGTTTCTTGCCAACTCTTGCAAAAGTTCATGAGCTAAATCAATGGTTTTTCTTATCAATGATCCTTCAATAGCTGCATTTATGGTCCCCCTTATACTCTGATTAACACTATTATAGAATATCTGTAGCAAGAACTCCTTTGGAAGAGCGTGGTGTGGAAAATTTCTTTCCAACTCTTTGAACCTCTCCCAAGCTTCATATAATGGCTACCCATCACTTTGTTGAAAATTTGTAATTTCCTTTATGATTCTTTTTGTCTTGGTTAGTGGGAAGTAATTCGTAAGGAAAGCTTGGGTGACCTGCTCCCATGTGGTTATCTATCCTGAACTAAGAGAGTTTTACATTCCTTAACTTGAAACCTCAAGTTAAATAGGAACAATGTTAACCTCAGACATACCATTAAACCTAATGGTATCAAAAATCTCCAAGAAGTTAGCTAGATGTGCATTAGGATCTTTATTGGATAGCCCATAAAACTACACTCTATTCTGAAGTATGTTGAGGAGTGCCTGCTTAATTTCAAAATTATTTGCTTAAACCACAGGCCTTATAACTCCTTGAGGACTAAAACCTATCCTCATAAAATTCATGAATGTCCTCTCAGTTCCTCCTTTCTCCCCTTCTTCCGCCATATTCCATTGTAGTGCCTCTTGGCACGTATCTCTTCTTAGCTCTCTTTCATGCCTTGTGATGTCGGACAACTCTTCTTCTCTAAGCTTGTTAGACCTTCTTGTGCTCCTTGTGTTCATATACCTACAAAGAAACAAGGAAAGGTATCAAAAAATCTTAAATCAAAGTAATCTAAACTAAACAAGATCCTAAAAAAACAATCCCTGGAAACGGCCTAAAAAATTTGTTGATGAGTTTGTAAAACTATCTAACTTGTTTTATGTTCAAAATCATAAGTACACGAGTCGTAACTTATAGTAAAAAAAGGATATTGATCCCACAGAGATTGAGTTTAGTCACCCCTTAACTTAGGTTTTACATTGTTTAAGAAAACGATTTCAACTGATTAAAAATTGGAAATTTAATTAAAATTAACTAAAATAACAATAAACAACCAATAGAGACAAAGTGCAGTAATTTGTTAACCAAGGCTTAAGATTATGAGTAACTCTATCCCTATTTTTTTCCCTCTTGTGTTCTTGATCCAATTATGCTTGACCCAAGATTTTTTAATGCATAATTACCGATTCTCAAGTCATAATTAGTGCTCCCTAGTTGAAATGGATTAGAATCAATTATGCTATCTCTAGACTTATTGAATTCTCTTAACCATTCAACCAGATTTTAAACACTCTTATAGGTGATTTTAAGCAAATAGCTAAGATCTCTCTTCAACGATTTGGAAAACCTCAATATTTATAGGTCCATTAGGAGCTAACTCTCATTACACTACCCAACTCAAATGCTCCAACTCACCCTCTTGGTCTATTGTACTGTATAAGTATAATAAATATCATAAAGCATCATTCATTGAATCAAACCAATAAGAGTTCCATAAAAAGTTCAAGAACAACTCCTACAAAGTATTTAGCTACTCATAATCATGAACAATCCCTCAAAATCCATGCTTTTCATACTAAAAGTCATAAAGAGACAAAGAAAAAAAACTAGGTAAAGTTAAGAACTCCTCGTATCTACTCCAAAAAACTAGACAAACTCTAGATGTTGATGTTGTCACCACTCTTCTTAAGGTAGATTCTTTTTTTCCTTCTTGGCTAGCCAACAAAAACTGCTTCCTTTCCTCTTTTGGGTGTTGTCTAATGTTAGATGGAAGTTCCTAGGGTTTAGAACCCTTATATAGGTCAAAAGGAGGGTCAAATCTCTTAAAATCCCGTGTTTATCTCGAAATAGGCCATTCTTGCTATAATGCTCATGATAGAAAATTGATTATAGAGGTTGTCACACCTCCCTCTGTAAGCTTCGAACACTCTTCACTCTTTTGGCTATAACTTCTATTCTGGACCTCCGATTGACTTGAAATTTTAGCTGTAACTTCCTCACATCAAGACCTTACTCCTTAAAAATTTCATTGACATATAAGCTCTATAATTTAGTCTAATGTGTCATCAAAATTACATAAAGATTCATCACTAGGTGAATTTCTGCTACCTGCACAATCCACCGTAAAGTGCATCAATCATCCCTAAAACAACTCACAATTTACCCCTAAACAATAAAAAATCAAAAGAAACAATTAAAAGCGTCAAAGATCATGACAAGATGCAAAAGAACAAGTAAACTAATGATAAATCACACAAAGAAACATTTAGAACACATAGAAAACAACCTAAAAACATAACCTAAAACACACTTGTCAATTATTGCACATTAAGAATGGATATATTGATGCCAAACTACACGTAATCCAAGCTCCAGGCCATCCAAGTTCTTGGAAAGAGTGGTGAAAGCAATCCCACCAAGGAACAGTTGAAAGCAATGTCCATACCCCACAAAGCTTTAGGCCTTAATGCATCTCCTTTTGGAATCTTTAATACTGTCACTTGCCATTATAGAGAGCTTTTTGTGTTCTTCCTCAATGATGTGTGTAGCGGCCCTCCTAGACAGGCTTGGATCCGTCTTTTATGAGTCAGTGGAGAGCTGGTTCTTCCTCTCCTTTGGTACCATCAGCTTCCCCTAAGCTGTCCCTTTTTTTCTCTTTTTATTCTCTAGGGTTCCATGGCTTCCAAGCCAAGTAAAAGCCTCCCATTCATATCATTTTGTAGCTCAATGAATCACCTCTCAAGTTGCATTTCACTGAGGACTTTTTATATCCATATGATGCCATTTAATACCCTCTAAAACGCTACATTCTTGCTCTCGAAACACTGCTTCTTTGGGTGAGTAAGGAAGGCTTAACGTTGTTGAATTTTTGGATAGCTAGGAGACCTCCGAAGATTCCACTTGAAGTAGCCATTTTATAAGTGAAAGAAACCTCAAAAAATACTTAATTTTTTGTGATGGAATGCCTCCAAATGTGCCGAATTTCTTGTGTAAAAAGATAGCTCCAATTGCTTCAAGATTTTCATACTTTAATCCAAATTTTTTATTCCATCATTCAATCTACATGTAAAATCAATAGGAACAAAAAATGAGCATTTTAACACAAAAATATGAATGAATTAAAGTGAAATAATATATAAAAATATATCAAAATTCAATCCTATCAAATACCCCCACACTTGAACTATTGTTTATCCTTAGGCAATGACTTAAATACTTCTCTCAAGCAATCTCAATATGAAGTTTCAAGCTAATTGAGTACAAATAAAAGTCAATCAATGAATTTAATCAAGTTTGCAAATCCTAATTCTTTTATGACAAAAAACTTGGTTAATTACATGCAAACACACAAAGTTAGTAAAAATCAATCTATATGCTTAATATCAAATGTTCATGCGATTTTGCACAAGCAATCACATGAATATAGTTAAGAATGTTTAAAATGACTAACTACAAATGAAACAACCAAATACACATGAGAAAGTGATACAATAAGAGATTTGAGCAATGCTGGTTTGATAGATCATATAACTTTTTGACGCAAAGGTGAACACTTTGTCATGAACACCTCTAGTTACTAGGTTAGATCACCATATCAATAGCTTTTAATACAACTCTTGTCTTCTACCTTCATTAGGTTGAAGCTAGTGGAGTGAAGATTGCCCAATATAGAACAACACAAAGACAATAATGATACTATTTATTCAACAACAAAGACAAAGATGATTTTGGTTCAATAACTCCAACAAAATGATGATTTTTGCTTTTTTCTCCTTCTTTTCTTACTTTTTATTTTTCTCTTTTTTCTTCCTTTTTTGACTTTCTTTTCCTCTTTTTTTTTGACACCATTCTATATTTCTATGATAAACTATACAAAATGTACCTTAATATAGAATATCATATGAATATTCGATGTTCATATGATATTCGATGCAAGCACTAACAAATGCAAGCACTCTGGAGAAAAATAAAAACGAAAATTTAAGAGTTAGAAATCAATCCAGAATCAATCATTATTCACCAAATTAAAAGCATCAATTGCATTCAAATACTGCAATTAATTATAAAATAAAAATCAAGATTATTTGGAGCTATCATATTCAAATCATAACCATCGGGCTCACAAGAACTTAAGTGTATAAAAATTTTAAATAGCTCCACCCCCACACTTCAACAGGAAATTGTCTGCAATATCTTATAAACAATGACAACACAAACGAGGGATGAAACAAAAGAACTCTCATGGATCTAAGAGGATAAATGTAGCTTGAAAACCAAGATAGCAACTTTGAAATGAAAGATTTCAAAGCAAAGCAAAAAAAGGGGAAAAAAAGAAACAAGTAAATAGATAAAGTAATAAGATATAAGCTTGACCACTATAATAATTGAAAACAAATTCAAAAGGCATTGTTTCACTTCAAGGATGGACATGTTGATGACAAACTCTAAGCTATCCAAGTTTCATACCATCAAAGATTATGGAAAGAGCGATGCAGCTATCATATCCAAGTTCCTACTAAGGAAGATTTAAAAGCAACGTTTACACCCAATAAAGCTTTAAACCTTGGTGCTTCTCCTTTTGAAATCTTTAATTCCACCACTTACTACTATAGAGAGCTCCTTGTGTTCTTCCACAATGACGTGTGTAGCAGGCCTCCTGTCTTTTGTGAGTGAGTGGAGGGTTGCTTCTTCCTCTCCTCTGGTGCTGTTAGGTCCCCCCTGAAGTTATCCCTTTTATTCTCTTTTTATTCCTTAGGGTTCCTTGGTTTCCAAGCCAAATAAAAACCTCCCACTCATATGCTTTTGTAGCTCAATAAAATGCCTCTTAAATTGTTTTTCATTGAGGATTTTTTATAACCATGTGATGTTATTTACTGCCCTTTAAAACGTCATATTCTTGCTCTCAAAACGCTGCTACTTTGAGTGAGTAAGGAAAGTTTCATTTTGTTGTATTTTTGGATAGCTAGCAGACCTCCAAAGATGCCACTTAAAGCTGCCATTTTATGAGTGAATGGAAGCTCCAAAAATACTACATTTTGCGTGATGGAAGGCCTCCAAATGTGTTGAATTTTATGTGTAAAAAGACAGCTCCATTTGCTTCAATATTTTCATACTTTAATCCAAATTATGCATTACATCATTTAATCTACATATAAAATCAATAAGAACACAAAATGAGCAATTAAAAAAAAGAATGAATTCGAATGAAACAACATATAAAAATATAACAAAATTCAATCTTATTAAGTACCCCTAAGAATGAAGATGAAAACGAATGAGTGATAATGATTATGGTACCTCACACTATAGAAAGGATGTGAAAAATCTCCGAGTTATTCTTCTCCTCAATGTTGGTGAAGTAGTTTTTGACCAATAATGGGTAATATGGCCTAACTAATTCCATAACTTGAACCATTGAAGGGCTAGGAAAATATGTGAAACATCAAACTTAGGCTCCACCATCACTCAATTATGAACCTGTTTCGAATTTGAGCCTCAACTTAATCATAGTTCTCACGAGAAGTTAAGCGAGAACTATCGAAGAAAGATGTTTTTGATGAACTTGAAGATCCAAAAGAGTGCCTAGGTGTCATTTGACTGAAAACTGTTCAACAAACACACTAAAAGTAGTAAGAAAATTAGAAAAACTTTCTAGTGAGGTTCACCAAAATATTCATCTAACCGAAATATTCGCTAAATTTTTAATGAGAGAATTAGGCAGTAAGATTGTTATCAAAAGAAAGATAAGGAAATTGTGAACACAATGATATCGTTATCTAAGGAAATGGAGGCTTGAAATGCTAGAAAAATGAAAAATAGGCCAGGCGACATAAACAGTGGACAACTGAAGTTTTGAGAGGATTTCTAAGTGAATTTAAGAAGTGTTTCATTGATTTAAGGCTAGAATGTTATAGAAAATGAAAAATGCGACAAAAAGAGACAAAAACATGTAATTTGGTTGAAAAATGAGCGAGATATGATATTTCGAATGAGAAAGGGGCGAAAACTTAAGAACAAAGGCGGGAGGAGGAGGAAGAAGAAGAAAAAGGAAACTGCGTTGCTTTTGTCAGTATCACATACTTAAATGGTGATTGCTAGGAAATTAAATGGCTTTGTTTAAGTGCCAATGTTTAAGTCTCTATAATGGGGTAAAAATACGGTATTTTGGCGATTATGCCAAGGGTAACCAAGGTAATTCATCAAATCAGGGGATTAACTTCAGACTTATACCATTGGCGATCGTACTAATGAATATATTGCCTTCACATCTTTTTAATGACTAAAGTAAGTCACAAAAAGATGTCCCAACACACAAATTAAGCATAAAACAAGCACAGAAACAATGAAAGGAAATTAACATATAAAACAAACAAAAAAGGACAAGCAAGTAAACACAATATAAATAATATTTACAACTATAAAGTAATTGATACTAATATATTAATAATATCACATTCCATCCCTAGCAACGATACTAAAAACTTATTTGTTAGGTTGGTTTAGTCTAAATTATCGCAATTAATTATCAAATTTAAGCAATAGAAGAACACTCTACTTTTAACAATTTCAAAATAACTGTTTGGTAAGTATACAAGTCAACAAGTAATAAATTGGAGTATTTTTAAGACTCTGAAATGTCGAACACATGGGAAAATGATGAAATTACTAGGTCACTCAGATTAAAATTATCTAAAGAAGCTCAGGATTGCTCAATTAACAGGGTTATAACTATTAAATTAGACCTAAAAACTTCCAACAATGCAAAGAAATTCCAGTTTGCTCTAAAGATTAGCAAAGTTATTAATTAGTTAAGGATTAGGCTTTAAATAATTCAATTGAGTCATGGAAAGATTAGAATGTCTAATATGGGGTCTTCACTAAATCAAGACAATGCTATAGTTAAGTTAATGCCTTTTCTCTAATTATCCTAAATTTAAGTTTAGTCATTTATCAATATTAGGCAATAGGATTAAAGTTCAAGAAGTTCTAATTGTAAAATCCATATTCTAGGATGAGCACCCTTAGAATTAATCAAAATTTGGCCATTCATGATTAAAATAATGTTTTTTTACAGATTTTTTAAATAATTAAAGTATATTTTTTGCATCCTGAATCATCTATCAACTTTATCTTAGATGACCAATTCAAGATAAGTAATAAACATAAAAAATAAATAAAGATTATAATCCAACATGTTTTAAGAACTAAATAAGTAAATTTAATAACTAGTACTTAGCAAGAAATTAGATTAAGGACGTATATAATTCATAGAATAACAAGATTCAAAGCTAAACATCATGTTCTTATAATATATGTAAAGAAAGAGATAGAAACAAGTGATTAAAGGGTTTATATTGGACCAAATGGTGCTCCAAAGTGACAAATAGTGTTCAATCACGTTTACAAACTTTGGAAAAACAACCTAAAATCAATAAATATAAAGCTAGAAAAGAAAATAGCAATGTAAAACCTAACCTAGAAAAAGAAGAAGAAAATTCGAAGCTAAATTTGATTCTTGGTAGCTAAATTTGGTGTTAGATGTTGCAAAAATGAGTTCTCTGGCTTCATTTATATGGATGCTATAGTTTGGAAGCAAGTTGAGCAAGTTTCATCCATTAGAGAGGAAGATCCAGTTGGAAATATCTTGACTGGTACTTAAAAAAACTTGAAATAGAGTTGAACGGTGTTATTTATATATCACTTTTTAGGTCTTAGAACTGACTTAAATGCAACTTTTTAGTGACTAAAATGTGGGTCTACTTAGGACCACCTTTTTACTCCTATTTTTTTTCAAATCTTCATATTTTTCTTGATTTTCACTTTGAATTAAACAATTTAGAACATAAATTAAACAATTAATTCATAAAATAAGGTAAGCCAAAGGATGAGCGAAGAAGAAGTTATAGGGAAAAAATAGAGAAGAACTAAAAGCTGGAAAAGATGCAAAGACGAAGGAGAGAAAAAAATGAAGAAATAGAGGCCTCAATTATTATTGTGATAGAAGGTGGTCTAAATGGCCACGATCATAGGAATTGAGATTTTAAAGTGTAAGCAGGACCCACATTTTTTTGGTATTTTTGAATTGTTTGAGACATAAAAATGGTGAGAAACCCTAGGAGCTACCAAGGAATATTCAAGGACTTAGATAAAGATGCAATAAACAAGTTTTTATAGTTACAAGGGACAGAAATCATGATCAATCACTGAGTTCATCAAGAGAAACTCACTTTTTAGATTTCTTGCACCAAGGATAGAAGAGAAAGAATATCAAGTTTCATCTAGTTTTCTTCTTTCTTTCCTTTCTTATCTTTTTGTATATAGAATATTATTATTGGAGAACTCATTAACATTATGTGTAACTAAAATTCATGTTAGGAATCACTCTTAAACTATTGTTTTGAATTCTATCTTGTTGATTTAATGAATGGATGCTTGTGATTTTATTCTTCTTAATCTTTACTTGAAATCACGAGATTGGTTTAAGAAATTAGTGTTAAGTTAGATAACAAGAGTTGGTAGCTAATAGACCCATAAACATCAAGTCATTAATTAGATGAAAAGAGATGTAAATTAATTAATTGATCACCTATAAGATTGATGAATAATTAGTTGGATAGTTGGGAAGAGTTTTGAAAGATCAAGAGATTGCAAATCAGTTCCTTTATTATTCAACTAGGGAAACTTGGATGCACCTTGAGAGAGGGTGATCAAAATTATAGAATATCGTAGGTTATACATAATTGAATCAATAAGGTAAGAGGGAGACAAAATGGTAATAGAAATAATTCCTATTAATTCTTGAGTTCTTGTACTCTTTTTTATTAAATTGTTAGACTATTATAGTTTAGTTTAATTCTAATTTTTGTGATTTTTTGGTGTCTTAAACAAAGTGTAGCTCAAGTTGTTAGATGAATAACACTAATCTCTATGGTACGATATTTATTATACATTCAATTTATGATCCGTATACTTGTGGTATAGCATAAAACTAGAAAATCAATCAATAGACATCCAATTCATAATACTAGGATAGTAGAAATAACTTCTCGTGTTTTACAAAGTAGGTTAAGGAAGTTGTTATCTCAAGGTTGGAGTAGAAAGTAGCAAATCTCACATCTTTGTAGATCAGCAACTGGTAGCTAGTAAGGGAAAAGCCAAGGTATGTGGTATTTATTCATTTTCTAGTCATCCTAGTAACGTGTGCTCTGCTTTGCAACATGAGTAGTAGGTTTACACTATTAGAGGGTCTTAAGGTTGATAGGGATACATGATTCTTATTCTGCCAATTATAATTCAAGGTGAAAGTATCATCCTAATTTTCGATATGGGACTAATCAATAACCAAGTGATTTAAACTTTATACCTCCTATCCGACAGTAGCAACAAGATTTTAATTCTCCATCGAATTTTTATTTGATAGCCACAATTTCAACCCAGGGCTTCACCTCAACAACCTCCACCATAAGCTGGTGGAATGTCATTGGAAAAGATCGTGAAGAATTTTACCAACACTCTTTAATTCCAACAAGAAACCAAAAGTGGGTTTAAGAATTTGAAAAATCAAGAGTGCAAACTAGCAGACTTTTTGAGAAAATTACAAGCCCAAATCTCCCATAGAGTTCCTAGTCAGCTAGAGAAATACTATGAAGAATGTGTCTATGTGGTGAGTGTAAAATCAATCAAAAATAATTATCCTACTCAAAATATTAACGTAGCACAGGGGAGTAAGGTCGTCTCCTAAGGGAATGGTGGTTTATTTCTTTTAAATTCTATTAAGTTAAACAAAAGTGATGGGTTCTGTCAAAACGCAATATTAAAGACAACAAAAATAAATTGCTTAGAAATTTAATAAAAAGATTTCTAGTTAAAGGAATTTATTTCCACCTTAATTCATTCAATTTATCATTGATGCAAAAATATTTCAACATACCCATGAATAAATTGGTTCTAGCTATTAAGAACAGATCTATAATAACCAATCTTTCCTTACCATGTACAGTAATCACGAACAGATCAAACAATTACTCCCTAATAAAAAAATAATCCCAGAGGTAGCTCGTAGAATTTAATGTTTTGACAGTCTTAAAATCTAGAAAGACCCAATTCTAACCAATAAATTCAACAGATGATTTATTTCAATTAGCTTAATTAATTCCACGACATATATTAATTTTTTTAACGAGAAAATAAAATTATGTCGATTATCACTTATTAAAATCAACAAACAATTACGGATTTGCCTTTTTAATTAACAGTACATTATTTTAGGATTATTAAATATATGCATCTATTCAATAAAACCCAAAACCATCATAACATAGTAAATTAAGGAATTAATTAAATATCCATGTTCGATTAAATTTAATAAAACATGATCGACCTCAAAATCAATATAAAATCAAGGTTTCAATATAATCCTCTAATTAGAATTATAAAATTAGCTACAAGCTATAAAGTAAAAAATATATAAAAATTATTCAAAAACAAATTATCTTATTAAGAAAGTTTAAAGGAAACTCCAAAATAATGGAAGCTCTAAGTTCAGTTGTCCACTATTTTTTTTCTTCTCACGTTTCTACCTTTTCCTTTCTTTTCCTTCTTTTCTGTTCTCACTCTTTTTTTTGCTGCCCTTTGTTCTCCCAGTTGTTGTTCCCTGCTACTATTCTGTTGAGTCCAATTTCCTCTGCCGTTGTTCAGTCTGTCCAATTTCCTCTAGGGCTTCATTTTTCTGGGTGAGGCTTAGTTTTGTTAAGTCGCTGGAAAGGGCTCTCCAGGTGTCAGGCCGTCCAGCCCAGGCGAGGAAGCAGCCATACGGGTCCAGCTAGGGGAGTGGGCTCTCCAAGCGCTCGGGCTCTCTAGGTGCGATCTAGCTAGCGCAGCAGCAGCCCAGCGAGACTGGTCCAGCCAGGCGTGTGGGCTCTCCAGTCCGGCGGGCTCTCCAGGTGTAGGCTTCCAGGCACGCAGGCTCCATGCACAGGTGGGTTAGACCTCTCCCTTGCTCCAGCAACTGTCTCCAGGCTTGGTCTTGGTCAACAATCCAACAGTCCAGCAGTCTATTTCAACTTCTTTTCTTCAAAATGACTCTACATATCATAACCTCTAAAAATAATATATAAAAAATTATAATTCAGATAATGTTCTTCCAATATATTGTAAAAATATCCCAAATTAATACATAAATTAATAGCCTATCACTATGATCTTTTTAGGAAGTGATAAATAGGTAGAATGTCTGAAGATGAAGAGAAAGAAGGAAGGATAGGAAGAGAAGAATGAGGAAGAGGAGATTGTTTGAGAAAAGGAGATTGAAAAAACACCTAAGGTAAGTCGTACATCGTTTGTTATTACTAGCCAAGTTTCAAATCCTTGTCTAAGCAAGTTAAGGAAGAAGCAAGAATAGCAAGTGAAGAAAGAGGGAGGAAGAGAAGAAAAAATACAAGAGAAAGAGATCCTAGGAATTATTGCAATGTAGAGGTGAACATACCTCTAATTGAAGGTACTAAAAAGTTTTGAAGGAGTTGTCTACAAGTAAACAGAAATTCAAAGGTGATGAAAAAGTTAGTAGGGTGAGAATATCTCAGTTGTGTTACAAAGGAAAACATCACTCACATTGCAAGCAATCAAAGTATAACCATTGCAAGCTAGATTTAGGACATGTTATTAATTTAATACCATTTTTAGCTCTTAATCCAGGTCCTTATTATTGGTTGTCTATTAAGATCAAATTATACAAATTGATTACCATGTTCAATAGTTAAGAAATTTTTCTCAAAACCAATTTTAAACCAATAAGTTAGTAAGTATACATTTCACAAATAATATAGTGAGTATTTTAAACTTAAAATATTGTCCTACAGAGAACTAAAAATGTAATTACTAGGGTAATTGGATCAACATTATCTAAAGAGACCAAATTGAATGATTAATTTAACTAAAATTACCAAACTAAACCAAAAGCTTCCAATTTTGCAAAGAAGACAAAGGTTGCATTTTAGGATTACTTAATGGAATAAATGGCTACATAATTAGTTTTCAATAATTTAGAAGGATTAATAAAGGATTGAGAGGCTTATCCTAGGGCAACTTCACTAAATCAAGACATGGTTATGGTCAAATCAACGCCTTTTCTCTAACTTTCCTAATTTATTATTTGGTCCACTAATAAATCTAATAAGAAGGCTTAAAGTGTAAGAAGCCTAACCTAAAATTCCAATTGCTTAAGTGATTTGTCCTCTACTTAACTATTTTTTATCTTTATCTTAAATGATCAATTCAGGATAAGATTTAAGCACTTAAAATAAGTAAAGGACAACCCTTAATCATGCACAAGCATGAATACAGATCATATACTATCCTTTCCTCAGCCAAAAATTAACTCAGTAACTCATTTAAATCAAGAAAGAAAGCATATTCAATATGTTCTTAAACATATAAGATAAAATAGTGGATTTTAATACAAAAAAAAGTTTAGAATGCACAAAAAGTATCTAAAAACATATATATAGATTTGAGATTTTAAAATCCTTAAAAGTAAGCCAAATCTTCAAAAACTTAGAAAATGCTAAGAACGCAAGAAAAGAGATCTAAAATTTGAGAGAATCTAAAAATCTAATCTAAAACGTGTTTCTCTTTGTGTTTCTTTTTTATCTTGGCTTCAGAATGTCAATATATATGTCAGCTATAAGCTAGAAGCAAGTTGCATAAGTTGTAACCAATGGGAGATGGAGATCTTGTTGGAAAAAGCTCAATAGGTACTTAAATAACCCTTGAATTAGAGTTAAACGATGCTGTATGATCCTAGCGTTTAAGTCTCTAGATTGAGCTAAATGGTAGGTGTTCATAATTAAATGACAGTGTAGAGAGGCTAATTTTTTACTATTGATATTCAAATTTCTGCAGTGATTTATCTTATTTTCTTTAATTTTAAGCTTTAAACTACAATATACATCAATTCAAACGATAATTAAACACTTTAACATCAAATTTGGAGCAATATACCTTAAATTGTCATAAAATTGATATAAAAATGCATTAAATTTATAAGTTTCCAACTCCCCCACACTTAGAATTTTGCTTGTCCTCAAGCAAATCAATCGATTATTATTCTCAGAATAACATATAAGCCTTAGAAAACTTGTCCAACCTATCAATACCATCATTGGAAGTATTGTTGTAGATTTTAAGCATAATGAACCAAGAAGATGTTATACAACCAATTAAGCAAATCAAGTAATAAACAACTTCAAATTACTTTATATTTCTTCAAATTCAATCTAGATCACAACTTCAATTATAAGAAAAATTAATAGTGCTCAAGCAAGATGTATTATCTTTCAGAACAATCAAACAAAAAGTACGAGCATTTTGAAGCTTAGTTGAGATATCACTCAATCTTGTTACTCGACAGTGAACATTTTATTATGAACACTCCCAATACTTAATTGAGTCATGTCACATTGATTGGCTACTAGCAGTACTTATAAACTTCAACTGATTAGTTTGAAGCCAGTAGTGTGAATAAAACTAGCTCACTTATTTAACACTTTACTTTCTTTTTTTTTCTCTTTTTTTATTTTTGACAAGATGATGATATAGTTTAAAAGAAAACAAATTTTCTTTAGAGCTATGCATTTTAAACATAAAACTTTTTAATGACGATAAGGTATCTTTATCGAAAACATAAAGTAATTTAAAACCATTTAATCTTCAATATACCTACTTAATCATATAACATAAAAAAGGGGCATAATAAATGTAAAAAAAAAGGAAAAATGTCCAAAGAAAATGTATCAAAATAGAAAAACTGTACCACTGATTATAGATTATTTTGAAAAGATGTTAAAGTAACATGCTCTAGGACAAGATAAGCATAAGTATAACATAACCTAAATTGTGGTATCCTTATACTCCCCCACAATTAATTTGAAAATTGGTCCCCAATGTTCGTAAAACAACAAGAAAGCATAAGAATGAGGGAAAATATAATAGAAAGCACCTAGATATAAAATATAATCTAGATCTTGCTACATTGAAAGGTAGCCATGAATTGATGTTGCACTTAAAAGAGATTAAAGAAAAATGAAAGTATCAAAGGTATAATAATTGAATCCACGCTACATAAGGGATACAATCAAGAAAAATAAAGGAGCAACAAAATAGAAACAAAATGAAAGCACAAAAAACTAAAAAAAAGCATTAATTATTAATTTAACACGTAAATAAAAAAAACAAACATAAAAAAGAAAACAACTATAGTTACAAGAAATAGGGGCAAGATTAGTGAGGATCATAAAGAATGAACACATGAGCAAATTTCTCAACTGTTTTCAATGGATAAAGCTTGACTCTTTGACCAATAACTTTAAAGGTGGATTTGCCATTTGTAACCTCAAACACACTAAAAGGATATGCTTTAATTACATCATAGGGACCAAACCATTTGGATTTCAACTTTCTAGGAAAGAATCTTCACCTCAAGTTGTAGATTAACACCTTGTCACCAACTTTGATTTCTCACTGAATGATGTTCTTGTCATGCCACCTTTTAAAATTTTCCTTATATATCTTAGAATTTTCTTAGGTAGCCAACCAAAATTAATCTAACTCATCCAATTTTAAGAGCCATCGTTCATCAGTTTTCTTAGAGTTAAAATTTAAGAAATGAATATCCTAAAATTCCTTATGTTCTAGCTTAATAGGCAAATGAAATGACATTCCATAAATTTGATGAAACGAAGACATACCAATTGGCATTTTATAGGTAGTGTGATATGCCTATAATGTATCATCTAATTCCAAAGACCAATATTTCCTAGATGCATTAATGGTCTTTTCTAGAATTATTTTGATTTTTCTATTTGAAATTTTCACTTGAGCTCTAATTTGGGCAAGACGAGGGAAATTCTATTTGTTACACCATACTTAGGTAGGAGGTAATCAAATTGCTTATTACAAAAATGGGAAACTCCATCACTGATTATTGCTCTTACTATACCAAACCTTATAAAAATATTTTTCATTAAAAACTTCACCACTCCTTTTGCCTCATTAGTAGGCAATGCTACTCCATTTACTTACATAATCTACTGTGACTAAAATATATTAGTTGGCATATGATTTAGAGAATGGAACCATAAAATCAATGCTCCACACAACAAAAACCTTACATATTACAATGTTATTCAGAGGCATTTCATGTCTCCTATAATTGTTTCCACTTCTTTGAGAACTATCACAAAATTTGACATACTCAAATGCGTCTTTAAACAATGCGGGCTAATAAAATCTAGATTTCAATTCTTTTACTAGATGATGTGCTAACTTTAGATTCTTTTTTCTAAAGGATTTACTTCTTTTGGACCTTTACTAGATGATGTGCTAAATTTATATTCTTTCTTCTACCTACGAATTATCTTTTCAATTTCAGGAATAAAATTAAGGTTCTAGAGCTTTTGGCCTCTACTTTACATGTAAGATTAAATAAAACCAATAAAAACAAAACAACAACTGAATAAAAGCAAACAAAGAAATAAAAAACAAAGTATACTTAAAATAAAAGAAAACAAAGTAATATGAATAATGTTGCGTTGTTTAGGTGACTTTAAAATTGACGGGTGTTCGAAATGATTTTTACTTTAAAACCAACGTAATCTTTAGGCAAGTGCACCTATCGCAAAAGTAATAAAGTGGAGAAAAATTTAAAACTCCGAATGTCGATCCCACAGGGAAAAGGTTATTTAATTACCAGGTTGATTGGATTACAATTATTTAGGAAAATCTAAATAAATTGATTGAAAATTGGAAAAGGCTAAAAATTGGATATTTAAGCTTAAACACTTTGAAAACGATTTTTAATTGCTTCTGAAAAATTCTGAAAATTGCCAAATGTTTAAAGGAGCTATGGATTTGAAGTTTGATGATTTATTTGAGTTTAAAAACAGATTTAATGCCTGATTAAAGTCCTTCACGAAATCAAAACAAAGCTATGGTTAAGACTTTGCTTTTTCTCCATTTAA
>JAOXYD010000007.1:4430469-4452222 GCA_028565735.1 Pinacopodium congolense
CAACAAAATTTCCAAATTCTATAAAATCTAGCAACATACCCTTATGGAATAGGCTTTTCCTCAACTACAAGAGTGCCCCTCCCATCCTGCTTTATCCGACTCCTCACTTGAATCATCATCATCCTGAAGGGCATCCCCAGGGCTTCAAGGTTCGTAAGAAAAACTATGTTTGATTACCGTACAAATATGAGGATCTCGGAGCTCCGTGTTACTATGCCATAGTAATTCCAGAGCGGCGCAAATTGGGGAGATCAAAGTACTATCACGAAATAAGGGTTAGACCAACAACATCAATATTAAAATGTTGTGCTAAATTGGTGTGTAAATACTATAGGCCTAAATAATTGCCTCTCTTTGACACTAACTGCATCAAAGATTGAAAACAAATAGAAGGACACACATAACTTAACATTTTCATTCATACACTACAACAAAAATAATTCCCTATCTGAGCATTTCTTACTTTGAGTCTTTGAAAAAATGACATAGAAAATAATCTTATGCAGTAACAAACATTCGTGGCTAAGAATATTAGCATTTGAAGCATTTTTTGGTTTGAAATCAGGTAGCTCAGTCAAAAGGTGCTAATAAATGTTGGTAAACAAATCTTGATGGGCATCTTCAACATGGCCTCTAGGAAAACCCAAAACTGAGTTCAATACTTTCTCATCTAACTTGTGAGCCGTGCCCTTTAACCTACACCAAACATTAGTTGAAGTTGGCATTTTGAAACATAGGGTGGTAAAGAATTTAAGCGTTAACTAAGTGAAAATAGGATAAACCATTTAAATAAATTATGCCCAACCACCTTTAGCATTCAATTGCAATAATTTCTTCTTAAGGCCTATTTCTTTTAGAAGATTAACATTGAATTAGCGAGGTGTGAGAATGGTCCTATGTTTTAGAAGACTATACATATTAGCTTCATCTTGGGAGAAAATGGGGAAAGATGTATGAAAATCTATAGAAATATCCCTCACATTGTGGCCTTCCACTTCGTCTTGTATAGGGTAGATGGATTTCAACAAAGAGTCCTTGTTCTTGGAGGCATGGTGTACAAATACCTAAAGAAATACATAAAGATGGCGAGAAAAGACAAAATAGAAGGAATACAACCACATTAGAGAGAGAGAGAGAGAGAGGCATGAATGGGGGTTAAAAGAATAGAAAAACTGTAGAAAAGAAGAAAAACAAGAAAAAAACTATAGCAACTTGAAGATTTTGGGAAGAAACCAACAAGAACTCACTAGATTTGAAAAGGTCTTAGCTAAAAATAGAGGAAAAGGGATTGGGGGCATCAGAATTAGAGAGAGAGAGGGAGGAGAGAAAGAAAGAAAGAAGGAAGACAGAAGATAAGGTTTAATGAGGTTTAAAAATCACTTCTAAAATTTTTAGAAACCCTTGTCACCATCGTGTTAGGCCATGATGGTGACAGGGAAAATTCTTTAAACACTTCCAAATTGTAGCAATTAAGTGTCCAAACACCCCAATCTCAATTTAAACTTTCAAACTGAACCTCAAACAACAAAATCTAGCTAAAAACATCAATCGAATTCAAGAAATGAAACATTAAACAAAAGAAAAGAGAAGATTAAAGCAAGTAACAACTTAAAAGCTAAGAATCAACACTTGACACAACTTAAAAACTACTCAAAACATGCTTCATTTATGGTCATGAGCTTGACTAAATTTTAATGCAATTAAGTTAGGCTAAAATAAAGGTAAGAAACTACTTCCCTTTTATGTGAAAGAACTCCTCCACGGTAGAGCTTGCATCTATTACCAGTGACTTTGAATGTTTCACCTTTGGTGTTCTCCAATTCCAATGCTCCACGATTAAACACTTGAATAACATTGAAATGTCCAATCCATCTTGACCTGAACTTTCAGGGAAATAATCTAAGTCTTGAATTAAATAAAAGCACTGAGTCTCCACTCTTGAATTCTTTCTTCTTGATGTGAGTAGCATGCCATTGTTTCACCCTTGTACAATTTAGCATTTTGATAAACATCAAATCTAAAATCTTCTAATTCATCAAGTTGTAGCAATCTTTTCTCACCCAAAAACTTCCAATCCATATTCAACTTCCGAATTGCCCAAGAGGCTCTATGCTCCAACTCTAAAGGTAAAATGGCAAGCCTTGTCAAATAAAAGTCTATAAGAAGTAGTACTTATAGATCTTGAAAGCTGTTCTATATGCCCAAAGTGTATCATCTAACTACAAAACACAATCTTTCCTTTAAGTTCTCACTACCTTCTGCAAAATCTTCTTCGATTCTCTATTCACTACTTCCACTTGGCCATTTGTTTGTGCATGATAGGGAGTCGCCACTTGATGATGCACATTGTATCTTTTTAATAGAGTTTCAAATGGCTTATTGCAAAAGTGACTCCCTCCATCATTAATGATTTCCCTAGGCACTCCAAATCTAATGAAGATCTTTCTTGATGAATCTTTGCAACACCTTACCATCATTGGTTAGAGCAACTATGGCCTCATCCCACCTGGAAACATAATCAACTCCAACCAAGATATAGGAGTCACATAAAAAATATGGGAAGGTTCCCATGAACTCCAAACCCTACACATTAAATATCTCCACCTCCAGGATGTTGAAAAGCAGCATCTCATCCCTCTTCCAAATCTTTCCCACTCTTTGGCACCTACCATACGTCAGCACAAAGTCTCAAGCATCCTTAAATAAGGTGGGCTAATATAATCTACCTTCCAAAATGGCTGTAGGTATCTTGTTCACTCCGTAATGTCCTGTATACGTTGAACTATGATAGTGGGTCAAAACTTCAAGCATTTCATCATTAGGCACACACCTGTGAATCAAACTGTCAGTGCATATTTTATATAACACAGGTTCATCTCAAATATATCAAGAGCACTAGAATAGGAAACACTTCCTTTCTTGATAAGAGAGATAAGGAGAAAGAATACTATGTGAGAGATAATTGGCAATATTGGCAGACTAAGGAAGAAAAGGATTCTCCATCATCATTAATGCTTCATCAGGAAAGTGCTCTTCAAATTATCTCTTATTCTTCTTGGTGCCCTTCTTCAAGCCTTAAGTGGTGGTCTGCTACAACATTTTCTGCTCCTTTTTTGTCTATAATCTCGAAGTTGAACTCTTGGGATAAAAGTACCCTCTAGATGAGCCTAGCCTTGGCATCCTTCTTAGCAAAGAGATATCGCAACATTGTATGATCTTTAAAAACAATAATATGTGAGCCCAAAAGATAAGAATAAAATTTCTCACATGCAAATACCACATCAAGCAACTCCTTTTCCGTTGTGGTGTAATTCAATTATACTCCCATTAAGGTCTTACTTTTATAGTAGACAGTGTTCAATCTCTTATCCTTCTGCTGTTCAAGCACATAAGCTATGGCATGGTTGCTTGCATCACATAAAATCTCGAAGGAAAGTGAGCAATCTAGTGATTTCAAAATGAGTGCTATTGTGAGTACCTTCTTCAACCTGTTAAAAGAATTCAAATAATTATCATCAAGCATAAAGGGCATATTTTTAACTAATAGATGAGTCAAGAATCTAGCTATAAGATAAAAATTATTAATGAACCATCTGTAGAATCCTGCATGACCAAGGAAAGCCCAGATGACTTTGAAGTTAGTAGGAGGTGGAAGCTTTTCAATCACTTCCTTCTTGGCTCTATTTACCTCCATACCTTTGTGTGAGATCTTATGGCCCAACACAATGCCCTCTTGTTCCATGAAGTGACACTTCTCCTAATTTAAGACTTGATGAAACTCCTCACATCGTTAAAGCACTCTATCTAAATTAAGCAAGCAATTATTAAAATAATCTCCAAACATAAAGAAGTCATCCATAAATACCTTTATGAAGTTTTCATTTATGTTTGAAAAAAATGGCCATCATGCACCTTTGGAATGTGGCAGGTGCATTACATAGACCAAAGGGCATACTCTTGTAAGTAAAAGTCCCATAAGGACACGTGAAAGTGCTCTTCTCTTGATTTTGCTGATAAATAAACGCTTGATTATATCTGAATATCCATCAAGAAAATAATAAAAAGCATGGACAACCACTCTCTTAATCATTTGATACACAAAAGGTAGGGGAAAATGGTCTTTCTTGGTGGCTTAATTGAGTTTCCTATAGTCAATACATACTCTCTAACCTGTGATGGTCCTAGTTGAAGTCTTCTCACCTTTTTCATTTTCTATCACTATCATGCTACCGTTCTTAGGAAAAAATTTCACTAGACTCACCTACTCACTATCTGAAATAGGGTAAATGATCCTTACATCTGAAAGCTTTATCACTTCCTTCTTTACAATCTGTTGCATGTTTAGATTTAACCTACTTTATATCTCCCTCATTGTTTTGGATCCTTCCTTAAGCTTAATCCTATGCATCACCACATTGGGGATAATTCCCTTAATATCAGAAATTTGCCTCCTCATGGCTCTCATGATCTTTTTAACGGTCTCTACCACCTTATCTTCTTTCTCACAATCTAATTGGTTGGAGATAATAATGGGCTGAGTATGGTCCTTGCCTAAAAAGGTGTATCACAAGTGGGTAGGTAAGGGTTTAAGCTTTAAAGTAGGGGGCTTAACAATGGAAGTTGGTGTGGGTGCATCCATTCTGTCTAACCTCTCCTACTCAATTTCCTCACATCTTTCCTCTTCACCTATACTCTCATCTATATTCTCTTCAAAAACTTCACCAACTTCCTCTTCAACCTCCTTCACACATTCATCCATAACATCAATCTTTATGCATACATTGCCATCCATTGGCTTCCTCAAAGATTTAGACATATTAATCTAAAGTTGCTAATCACCAACTCTCAAAATAAATTTCCCTTTATTTACATCCACTAATGCCTTGCCAGTATTCAAAAAGGGCCTACTCAAAATAAAGGAACAATTTCTATCTTCCTAAAAATCTAACACAGAAAAATCAATAGGAATAATAAATTTATCTACTTTTACCAACACATCTTTCACAACTTCAGACGAATTTTTGATGGATTGATCCACAAGTTGAATGACCATGGATGTTGGCTTAACTTCTCATAATCCCAATTTCAGGCATCAAGTTAAAATTTTCACCTAAATCATATAAACATTTATAGACTTCAAATCACTAACAACACATGGAATAGTAAAGCTTTATAGATCTTATAGTTTTGCAGGCATGTTGCTTTAGATGATAAAACTAAAATTCTCAGTCAAAGTCACCGTTTAGTTGTCCTCCCAAGTGCATTTATGTGTCAATATGTCCTTAAGAAACTTTGTATAGTTTGGCATACATTCCAATGCCTCCACAAAGAACAAATTAATCTATAGCTTCTTCAATTTCTCAAAAAACTTGGCGAACTTAGCATCTACTTGGTGTTTCCTCACCCTTTGCAGATATGAAATCTTTGGTTTATAAGGTGGTGGTGGTACATATGGCCTTGCTTCTTCCTCTTCTTCTACCTTCTCTTCCTCTACTTCCTTGCTTTTATCCTTTGCATTACTCTCCTATTGCACACTTGGCTCCTCCAACTGTTTTCCACTCCTAAGTGTGATCACCTTGAGTTGTTCCTTCAAGTTAGCCTTAGCATTGCTCGTAGGCTACTTGTATTTCTAGAAGAGAAAGCATTGGTAAGTTGACCTACCTGTACTTCTAAGTTATGGATGGATGAAGCATGATTCTTCCCAATTGGGTAGAACTTTTCTTCCTGGTTTACAAATTTGGTGCCCATAACATTGATCATCTTCTCCATCTTACTCTTCAAAGCTCAAAACTAATCTTGTTGAAATCCAAGAGCTCTTTGTGCTCTCACTTGACCACCTGCATTGTTATTACTCTAAGAGAAATCGCAATAGTTTTTCCATCTAGGATTATAAGGGCTAGAGCATGGGTTGTTACCTTTTCACAGTTGGCCCAAATATTTTTCCTTTTCTTTGCCACTAGCTCCCAATAAGAAACATTCAGCTGTGTCATGTCTATCTTATTTGCAAAGCTTATAGTGAAGTTGCATGGCCTTAACTGTCGATGAAGATGCTTCTTGAATATTACTCAATTACTAGGTGAGATCTGTAATATAAGCTTGTAGTACTGTTATTGAGTCAACTGGTATCATCCTTTTTTGCTCCATTTGTGCTTATCTACTCATCTCACTTGACCATATAAAATTATTGTTTTCTAACCCTTCCAAAATTTCATGAGTTGCATCAATGATTTTCCTTATCAATGATCCCCTAGTAGTTGCATCTATGGTCCCCCTTGCATTTTGATTAACTCCATTATAGAATGTCTGTAGCAAGAACTCCCTAGGAAGATTGTGGTGCTGGTAGCTTCTTTGTAACTCTTTATACTTCTCCCAAGCTTCACATAATGACTCCCCATCACTTTGCTAAAAGTTTGTTCTTTCCTTAATGATCCAGGTGGTCTTAGTTAGTAGGAAGTACTTTGTAAAAAAAGCTCAAGCAACCTGCTCCCATGTGGTAATCTATCCGAAACTAAGGGAGTTATACCATGCCTTTACCCGAGCCCTCAAAGCGAATGGAAAAAATCTGAGCATCATAGCATCATCAAACATTCTATTGAATCTGAGTGTATCACATATCTCAAAAAAATTAGCTAGATGGGCATTAGTGGCAAGCACTTTGCAAAAAAATCTTGGAAGACCTGCTCTCATATGGTAATCTATCCTTAACCAAAAGGAGTTATACCATGCCTTTGCTCGATCCTTCAAAGTGAATGAAATAATCTGAGCCTTAAAGCATCATCAGACATTCTATTGAATCTGAATGTATCAAAAATCTAAAAGAAATTACCTAGATGGGTGTTAGGATCTTCATTGGATAGTCCATAGAACTGCATACTGTTCTGAAGTATGTTGAGGAGTGCAGACTTGATCTGAAAATTGTTTGCTTAAACTGTAGGCCTTGCATCTATATGAGGATTGAAACCTAGCCTCATGAAATCCATCAATGTCCTCTCATCTCCTCCTTGTTCTCCTTCTTCTGCCATATTTCCTTGTATACTTTCTTGGTGCTTCACTTTTCTCAACTCCTGTTCGTGCCTTGTTACATCCGACAACTCTTTATGACTAAATTCAGTGGACCTTCGCATGCACCATATGTTCATATACTTATAAATACACAAGAAAAAGTATCAGAAACACTTAAATTAAAGTAACCTAAACTAAACAAGATGCTAAATAAAACAATTCCCAGAAACGGTGCCAAAAATTTATTAATAATGTCGCAAAAATATCAAACTTGTTTTACGTTCAAAATCAAAAGTCTATAGGTCATAACTTATAGTAAAGAATAGATATCGATCAGGTGAGGATTATAGCTTAGGCACCACTTAATTTAAGTTTCACTTTGTTTAAGAAATAAATTCAAATGCTAAAATCTGGAAAATAAATTAAGGTTAATTAAACTAGTAATAAACAACCAAGTAAAAAAAAAGTGCAGGAATTTGATAATCAAAACTTAAGATTAGGAGTTGTTCTATCCCTATTTTGCTTCCTTTTTCACTTAATAATCCAATTTTCTTTGACTCAAGACTTTTTAATGCTTAATTACGCACTCTTAAGGTGAAATTAACTATCCTTAGTTAAATAGATTAGGATTAATTATGCTATCTCTAGACTTACTAACTTTTCCTAATCATTCAACTAGATATTAAGCAATCCTATAGGTAATTTCAACAAATATCCAAGATCTCTCTTCAACTACTTACAAAAACCCGAATATGTATAGGTCTACTAGAAGCCAACTCTGGTTGCACTACCCAGCACAAATACCTAACTCACCCTTTTGATCTATTGCAAGGTTTAAGCTCAAGACATATCACAGACATCCTTTCAATGAATCAAAAAGCAAAAGTTCCACAAAATAGTTCAAGAACAACTCTGACAAAGTATTTAGCTACATATAATCACAAACAATCAACCAACATTCATGTTTTCCATGATCAAAAGGAATAAAGAGAAGAAGAAAAATAAACTAGATGGAGCTTTGAAGGTCTTCTCTTCACTTCAAGAAAGGTAGAAAATTAGGTGTTGTGTTGTCTTCTTCTTTCCTTAGGAAGATTGTGTTTTCTTCTTTTAAGTGCCACCAAAAACCTCCAAGTGTCCTCCTTTTGGTATCCTCTAATGATTGTTAGAGGCTCTTAGGGTTTTAAACCCTTATATATGTCTAAAGGAGAGTCTCCTAACTTAAAAATCTCGTGTTTGACCTATCTAGGAGTTAGCCCCACTGTCACCCTTATGGCGATGACAGAAAGTGGTCATTAGGGTGGGTTACGATCGTGATTTACTTCATGCAGCTTTGAACACACTCCACTCTTTTGGCCATAACTCCCTATCTGAACCTCCAATTGACTTGAAATTTGAACTCGAGACTCCTAACATCATGATCTTCCTCTACACCAATTTTCATGACCATATAAGCTCTAAATTATGCCTAGTAATCCATAGAACTCACCTTCAAAATGTCTAAGTATAAAATCCAGGTTCCTACAAAATGAATCAACAAATTGCATCAACTATTCCCCAAAACAAGCTAAAAAACCACCCTCAAACACTAAATAAGATAAAGAAACAATAAAACACTTCATAGATCTTGAAAAGACGCAATCAATCAAATAAACTAAAGCTACAACACACAAATAAACACTTAAAACACCTAAAAATAACCTAGAAACATAACCTAAAAACACACTTATCAAACATGAATAATATAACTTTGGTGTGTAAAATAAATGCACTTTATTGTAAAAATAATGGCATCATGTAGGAACATAAGCAGCACTATTGAATATAGCTATTCCTTCATCCAAATGTGTTAAATTTTACTCTTTTCAACACCTAAATCCTTAAATGGGCATGAACCTACAAATTAACCAAAATGACTCTTAAATAGAGAAAATTCACAGATAAATGAGGATAAAAATATGATATAAAAATCAATATAATTAACCCCTATTAATATTCCTGAACATAACATCCACTTCCCGTATATATCAAGCTATCTAGTTTATTTGTTAAGACCTCTATTTAAGCAGCTAAAGAAACTAAAGTATCCATCACTTGATCTCTAGATAGCCTCTTTAAATCTCTCTTAGATTGAGATTAGAAACTATTAGCAACAACCTTTTTAATTAACTTATACACTTGGTTTGATATTTGTCTTATAATATTGCTACTTTCAACTACTTCAATTCTATTTCTAGTAAAGAGGCTACAACTTGTGTAAAATATATCTATCTACTGCCAAGTAATGAAGCCATGATTAGGGAACCTGGATAACACATCCCTAAAATTCTCCCAAGCCTTATAGAGATTTTCATTCTTATATTATGTGGAAGATGTGATCATCTTCATTTTCATCTTCTCTATCTTGGAAAATGGTAAGAATTTAGATAAGAGCAACTTCATAAGCTCATCCTAAATAACAGTGGAACTAGATTACAAACTAAAAAGCAATGTTCTAACCTTTTTACAAGGGAAAAAAGTAATAATTATAGCTTAATTACAATATCTAATTCCCCATTTCAAGGGAATAATTGTAGCTTAATTACAATATCTAGTTTCCCATCCTGCTTGAATAATCATTGATATTTAGGATGGTCTCTATATAAGTGTTCGAACCCATCATTATTAAACTTCAAAACCGGGACACGTTGACCCTAAAAATAATTCCATGAGGTATCTTAAAGTTATTAGCATTAACTTTGCTTCGTAAAACTGGTAATGGGTTCTCATGGTCAAGTTCATCATTATTGGCTTCCTTCTCTTTTTAAGATTTTGAACTACTACTTCTCTCAATGGGTCTATAGTGAATGGTTTAGATTTAAATTTAGAATAATCTTTGGAATTATATTTAAATTTAAATTTATTATTTTTAGTTAGCTTGCATTGAATTACTTGATAAAGCTTCTTTTCTTAAACTACCATTAGTTTTTTCAATTTTAGTATCAAACACCAATTTTTTAGGTTTTTAACCATGATTTCGCAATAGGGATGAATTTACATTGACTTTTGACATGTGATTTCATAAGGTTTCATCCCTATCTTTGATGTAAAGTTCCTAATTTATGTTCATTTTGAGTTTACATGCATATTTGATCTTAGGACACAAATTTTGATTGAAAGGGACAAGTTTGGAGAAGAAATAAAGAAAAATGAGTAAGAAGGAGGCTTAACAAATCCATAAACAATAACTGCTACAGCTAATTAATGACATCATAGATCTAGCAACCACCGTTGATGGTCACATTCTAAATCCTTTAATGATGGTTGATGCAGTAGGTCTTTGACGTTCTATTAAGGGTCGTTAAGAATCTTAAAAAAAAAAAAAGGCAAACTCAACTTTGCTCTACTAAACATCATCAACCTTAATTTAGATGTATATAAGAATCAGTAAGAGTTATCTTCATCAACAACTTTACGGTATTTAGCATCCCATCATCATATTCTTGTTTTATCTTGTTTTTTTTTGTGTTTTTAGCTTTCCTTTGCTCTTTAATTGAAGAATAGTTACCCCTTTCATGTTTATGATAAATTTTAGTAACTTTTCCTGAGTTTAACCTTATTATAAACCCTTGTTTTTTATTCAATAGATAGCAATTTCTTTATTTCCAACATTCTTTAATTGTTAACCATGTTTGATTTGATTTTATATTTTGTTTGTATTAAATATAATATGTGTGGCTAATTTTTTATGGGTTAGAAGGTATTAAAGGGAGGAAGGGAAATCTATTGTGAGAATAAAGTGAGGCTTTAATTGATATTTTGTTTCTAGGTTTTGATTTTAATCAAAATTTATGTTTAGTGTCAAGAAGTAGGGGTTATTCAATGGCTTGATCACCCCATTAATAAATTCTAGTTCATTTGTTTAGTGTTAGCCTTAGATCTGTAATTGCCTTTAGCTAATAGCATGAGTGGAATTAAATTTGTAGTTGAGACTTAATTTAATTTAGCTTTGATTTTTTGATTTTTTAGGTTACATATTCTACGCGTGTGAGGTTGTGATATAAGTTATTTCTTCCTTACTTTCTAATGCTATCATGCAATTGAATTTAGAGATCGTATCTTAAGTTAATGATTGCTTATCAGAAGTTCAAATTAAAGGTAAGTGTACCCTATAAACAAGTAATAAAGTGGACAATGGGTCTAAATATCATCCTCATAGAGATTTTCTGTAAGTACTAGGTGGAAAGATGTATAATTATCCAAAAGTTTTAACATAAAATATATGAAAATAAAAAAAAGATAATTAATATTCAATCAAAACAAAAGCTTATGAAAGAGGGAGTTCTATCAATAATGAAATCTAACTAAGATTTTAAGGTTCAATGGGACTATTGAAGTTGAGAATTAAGATATTTGAATAGATTTATGGTTACTCACGAGTGCAAGATAGAATCAATAGTCATGGTAGTGTCCCATCTCTCTTAATTTTAATTTATCTATTTGATCATGTAAATAAATTAGATTAAAAGTAAATATACACAAGAAGCTCAAATTTAAAGAATCTTTAAAAAGAATCAAAGTCTGGTCATTCAATAATTCAATTTGGTTATGTAACTAATGTTTTGATAACTATGAGCTAATTTTCATAGATCCCTTAATCATTTAGTGAATCTAACTTAGGTGGCCAATCTAGAAAAGATGAATTAAACACCTAATAAGAAAAAAAAATCATTCTACATGCAAGTACATATAGAACATGACTAAAACCTTTTACTAACTCTACTTAGTTAAAACTTAAATAGCCATGCATATTCATCAATAAAATTATGGATATAAATAGAATACTCATTCTTATTAATGGAAAAAAAGTTTGACAACAAGAAAGTTAAAAAAAAAAGTCAAGATACCATAAAATTGGAAAATAGATATCTTGGTCGAAATTCTTGCTCCTTAAATCCACCCAAATCCACTTTAAAATCACTCAATCTTGCTCAATTACTTTGTAAAAACTTAATAGAAATATAAAAAATAGAGAGAATGAAAGCCTAACTTAGAAAAGCTTTATTCTATATGACAACTTCTAATGTTAAAACCATAATGTCTTTTGTTGAACCAAGGCAAGCTCTAACCATGGTTTTGATGATAACAAAACATGATTAATTACTAATGATTTGAGTTTAGGGAATAAGTTTAAAAGATAGGTGTAGTTGGAATCAATTCAAAGAGAAAAGACTGAATTTAGAGGCTAAATTTCAAGGAAAATGAAAGAACCAATAATATGGTAGCTCTAAGATCACTAGTTTGATGCTTGAAACTTATTTGTAAGTTTTACTTGAATTTTAATTGATTAAATGGCTTAAAATTAATTTTCATACTCATAGGGATGGTTTTGGTTAAAATTTTAACAATTATACTGATAGGGATGACTTTTGTTAAGTTTTGGTATGTGAATTCATATGGATTCATCCTTATCTTTGATATAAAAGTTATCAATTTTTGTCAATATGTGTTGAATGATAGGTTTGACCTATTGACACAAGTTTGACCAATTTTTGTCATATTTGGCATTGTTTTTTTTAAATCTTTTTATTTACATTAATTACATCTTAGCTTATTTAGCTTTAATTGCATCTGATATTTCTAATTTCATTTTCTATACAAAATTTGAAATAGTAATTGAATTCTAGTTCCTTGTGATTTGACCCTGGCTTAGCATACTACATAGTGAGTTTTAGTTATAATTATTATTTGACGAGTTATAAAACTCTTGGCATAGTTACCGAGGAACTGATGTTTGTTACTTGTTATTTCTTTTGTGGTTTTGGTTTTATTTTTTTCTCATCTTTATCACTGTTCTTTTCGTTTTTCATGTCCAACAATTCTTTGAAACACACACACTTGTGGAAATTTGCTGGGAAAAACAAGGGTTAACTTCTCTCTCCATTTAACCCCTTTTCACTTTCTCCTATTGTAGGCAGTACTAGGTTTCATTAAAGTGAGTGAGCTAGACATGGAAATTTAAAGAAGAATTTAAAGAGATTTCAAGCGAGTTCGTAGAGGAAGTTGCAGAGATCAGGGAGCCACATTTTTGTACCTTAAAAAAGCTTGCAGCTCCTTCTTTTAGTCATAATTTTCTCTTTATTAACTATCCTAATGATGAAACTAAATTCGAGATTAAACCTAGACTATTTTATGCCTTGTCTACTTTTACAGGTGTTCAAGGTACTGACTCATTAGGATCATGCTACATCATTAACCTAAATAAGTTCTTTTACAGAGTTTCTTAACTAAAGCTAAAGGTGTTCAATTTTTCCTTAGCTAATATAACCAAGGTGTGGTTACATGATTTACTCTAGGTATCAATTAACACTTAGGAGTGGATGAAAAACATTCTTGGAGAAGTACTTTCCTGCCTCGAGGGCCACAAACATTAGAAAGGAAATTTGTGGTATTAGAGAAGATATTAGAGAGTCATTATACAAGTATTGGGAGTTCTTCAAAAAGTCTTTTAGGCAAGTTAAGGAGGTCTCCATTTCTAAGCTAGAACAGTAAGTGGCCAATTTAACTTCTTTAATGCAGTAAGTAGTGATGGGGAAGAGATCCACCAAGGTATGCGGCATTTTTACACTTGCATATCATTTTACTAATGCACGTTCTACATTGTAGGATGAACAACAGGATAATGCTGCTAGAGGTTTTAGGGGCAATAATGGAGGTAAGACCCTTTCGATCCCACTTAAAATCTAGGGTGAAAGGACAATCCTAACATTAGGTATGGGAAGCCCCAACTTGGAAGTAGATCCAATGCACAACACTTTACCTATCAGTAATAACAATAAGGTTTCAATTCATTATAAGGCTTTTATCATGGTAAACTATATTTTCAACCAGTGCCTATACCTCCACAGCTACCATAATAAGCTAGAGATATGTCCTTAGAAGAAATTATGAAGAGCTTAGTTACTGATGAGCTTGTAATAAGCTATCAAATAATAAATTCCTAATTACCCAAACTATGTAGTAATGGTGAGCTAGGGTTGAACCACAGAGAGTCGGGATGCAAATGTTATTTCAAATGTTGCAAGAAAGAGAAATAAAACACCCTAAATATATGAAAGCAAGATGAACTAAAATGCAAAAGACATAAACAGAGAGACAAACGCAAAACAAATTTAGGAAAGATGAATAATAATAGCAAAGAAGTGGGTTGGAGATATCTTTAGGATGTTGGGATGATCATTGATCTTAGAATCTAAATAAGAGGTTCTCTAATCATGGTTCTAGCTTATAGGCTCGAATAAGCTCTCAAGCCTTCAGTTCCTCTAAATTAGACAATTATAATAAGCTCCTAGAAATGCCCCTATCCCCATCTATAACCTAGAACAAGCTCTCTAGATTTAATAGTGAAGACGCTTTAGGTATTAAGGAATAACTAACTTAGGCCACCTACCCATAAGTCTGGAAGATGTAACCTAAAAGTATGGAACCATAGGTTAGTTGATTAAGTATCCTGACAAAATTCAACTAGCCTATTGCTACTTTTGGGATATGCTATAGACTATTACATATCACATGCTCAACCCTAGCTTTTGGATTAAGAAATTATCTTAAGGGTGATCAAGCCTAGAGATAACTCCTAATTCATAACATTTAACCTAAGTTCCAAACCAATCTAGACAAACAAGCATCTAATTAGAAATAAATTTAACATCATTCTCACAATTTTCATCCTTTCATCCTTTTAATATCTCCAAATCCCTAAAAGAGGTAGCCACACATGATTAAGCTACCTAAAACAATTATTAAATGAACATAAATCATACTTAAGTAATTAAAACAAAAGCTGGAAAATTTAAAACACTTATTGAAAGACATAATTGAACACTTAAACTAACACAAACTTAAGTTAACTAAAGTATTAATTAATTAGCTAAAACCTAATTCAACAAAACTCAAATTAATATTCAAACCAAAAATTCTAGAACCTATTACTTGAACAAAAACTAAAATTACTTGCATTAAAACCTAAAAACAAGTACCAATTGTTAGTTATCAAGCCTCAATGAACTAAGGACACCATGAATAAACAAAACTTCATGAAATAACACTTAATCTAAGCTGAATTTTAATCAAAACAAATATGAAAAATATTAAAATCTAAAGCTTAAATAATAAAGATAAAATTTGGAAAATTGATAACTAATCTCAGATATCAAATTCAACTCTTTATCTAATGAAAACCTAAGTTACTTTAATTAATAAGTAATTATCTAAAACTTAATTATCTAAGACTTAATTTAACACTTTAAATAAAAATTCCAGATTTAAAAATTAAACAAAAACTGAATTTTAAATGAATTAAAACTTAAGAACATGCATAGAAAATAACTACTAACATAGATGAACCAAATGCTATATGAATAATTGAAAGTATATGAACTAAAACACTTAAACAACTTAATACTTAATCAAGGTAATCTGAAATTATAATTAACATTTTAAAGCAAAACAATGTTCAAATATTGAATATTAGAGTAATAAAATGGTTAAACCAAACAAGAGATTCAGCCTAGGTAAGGCAAGGAAAGCAAAACAATTCGAATGAACTATCAAATATTTGGACAACACAAGACACGTCATTAACAATTGAAACTATTAGGAAATTAACATCAAAACCAGAACAAATGTAAATGAATTAAACTTCAAACTTGCAGCCATGAATCATATCCAAGAGAGCTTCAATCCTAATCCATGAAGTTGAAGACAAAAACTGCACAACATGAACTTCTCCACTCCACCAATGGCTGAATTGTCTTCAACGAATTGTCTTCAACAATTGATGTTCAGCCGAAACTAACTCTAAACAAAGTGGGTAAAAAGGCAAGAGTAGCCTAATATGCCAAGAGAGGTCTGAAAGGTCTCCTAATGCATCCCCTAATCACCTGAACAAAATCTAGAGTTCAAACGAGCTTTTCTTGATCTTTTCTTTGTGAACTTTTTATGGCTAGTCCTACGGCCTTGAAATTTGGTATGGAACCTCATCTAATGATGTTATACATCCTAAAATTGGTTGCACATCAATTCTAGTTCCACATTTTGCTCAAAAAATGAACGTTTCAACTCGTATCTATTCCTTAAGGTCAAATCTGCATGTAAATGCAAAAGGAACACAAATTAAACATTTAAATAACAAAATTGGTATAAAATGACATTGTAATATATATAGAAATACTATAAAATTCATTCGTATCACATGTTAATTGAATAATTTATTTGAGCCTATTAAGAATTAAATCAACTAGTAACATGATTTGAACTTGTGAGATTACTGCTCAAGTTAGCTATTTCCTTGTACTTAAAACTGTTACATTGTTACATCTAGAGAGTTTGTTCTTTATTGTCGTGTAGTTAGGGTAAATTTATGATTCTATTACATTTACCTATAGTAGGAGGAACGAAGGAAGTAAGAGCTTATTTGTGTCTATAAGCTATTATCTTAGATAGAACATGATTCATATGGTTTCAATGATCAATGGTAATTAATAAATCCCAAAAATATCTTCTATCTAGCTTTATCTTATTTTTAGGGATAATAATCACACAAGTGACTAATCTTTTATGATTTTTTCAATAGAGAGACAAACCTTTAAAAATTTTCAATTGAGTGAACAATCTTAAAAAAGTTTTTTAATTAAGGTAAAAATGTTAACTTCGTTAGATTTATGTTGGAGTGGGAAATGAACTTTACCATGTTAGCATTCATGTGGTAAAATTGCTACGTTAGCATCCACGTGTACACCCCTCATCTTTAAATTTTTTAAATTCAGTGAGTAGCCTTCTAAAAATTTTTTAGTTCAGTAAGCAACCTTCTAAATATTTTTCAATTTAGTGACAAATCTTCCAAAATTCATTCAATTTAGGTCAAAATTATTTTTTTCCTTATAAAAATACCAAGTAATTAATACATCAATATTTTATTAGGAAAAGTATAATGTGGGAGAGTAGGAAAAGAAATACACCAGTTTAATATAGACTTGAAGATTCGTTGGTGAATTTGTAAGAACTGAAAGAATAAAAAGCAACAAACATAGAGAATAACAAAAGAATGCTCCACTCATATAAATATGTAAGCCCAATATAACCAAGGAGCCACAAGACATCAAAATGTAGCATTCAGATCTTAAAACAACCTATACGACGAAATGTAAACCTATGCTATGAAACTAAAACTAAAATAAAATAAACAAACCAAAACTCCTAAAACAAACTATGTGAATAACCAAAGTAAGTAAAAGAAAGGATCATTTCCATCTCGTACATACTGATAATCCTCAAGGCTCCGAACTCGTGTAGTTAGATTATCACAAAGCACATAAAATATAAAGACCAAGATAAAAAAGGCACAATTAGGAAAACATATACTAATTCACACCTATCATTAATTTTTTTAAAATTTATGATATCCCTCATAACAACTTGGTATTTTTTTTAAAAAAAAGGTTATTCTTTTTCAAATCATTATACTTTTAAAATTTACTTAAGGAAGGCTTATGATTCTATTAATTGGGGCTTTATTTTAGCTATTTTAGACATGTTAGGCTTTCCCCCACTTTTTACTAATTGGACCAGAGCTTGCATCATGTCTCCCTCCTTTATCCTTATCAATGGTACTCCTTTATGTTTCTTTAACATTTAGCTGGGGCTGAGAAAAGTGGACCCTTTATCCCTTTACCTTTTTGTGATTTGAACGAAAATCTTTAACTATAATAGTAACAGTGACAGGAATATAAATTACAACTAAAATTTTGTTAAGCACAAAATCTACAACCTCTTTTTTTTTTTATGACCTTCTTCTTTTTTGCCATGCTGATAGTCACTCTATACGCTCTTTGCTTTATAGCCTCTTTAATTCTTTACTATCTTTGGCCTTCACATTAACCACTCTAAAAGTCAATTTTTCTTATCTCATGATTCCTATTCCCTTGAACTAAAGCTCATCCATCTCATTGGTATCCACCTTGGTATGCTCCCTATCATATATCTAGATTTCCCCCTTTTTTCTAGGAGGCTCACTATATTAAATTGCACCTCTTTGTTAGAAAAACAGCTACTAGAGTTAACAAGTGGACTAATAGCTTCCTTTCCTATACTAATAGACACTAGCTTTTCATTTCCATTTTATCTTCTTTTTAAGTGTATTGGTCTACTCACTTTCTTCTCCCTTCCTCGATTATTAAGGATATAGAAGCTAGAATTAGGAATCTCCTCTAGTCTGATGTCTCCAATACTAGTCACTCTGCTAAAGTCAAATAGAGTGACCTTTGTAAAACTACAACCAAGGGACAACTTAGTATCAAACATATCAAAATCTAGAATAACATTCTCCTTAGCAAAAGTGTCTAGATTTTGTTTAAGGAACCAAAAGCCTTATGGGTGAAATGGGTTCACATGGTGATTCCCAAAAGAAACAAATTTTGGCAAGGTAGAGAGAAACTAAGAAGTGCTTGGTATTGGCATTAAATCCTTCATATGAGAGATACCTTTTGAATCCAATTTATATTTAAGATTTGAAATGGGTTAACTAATTTTCTTTGGCAAGATCCTTAGCATCCCCAGGGAATTCTAAAATATTTTACCATTCCTCGTCTGATGAACAATTCAAACCTTCAACTAGAAGCTAAATTGGTTGATATTCTCAACAAAACATTTGGGAACTTGAATGTTGCCACCAATTCTTTCATTAGAAGTCTCCCTTAAACTACCTTACCTTACTTACCTAACAGTTCAAATGCTGACACTCTGGAATAGTTAGCCAACCCCTTCAAAACCTACATAAACCTATTCCTTGACTGCCTTATGGGGTGTCGTTAGGTTGGTATAAGAAAGCAAGCCTTAGACATTATTTCATTCTTTGGCTAGCTTTCTAAAATAATCTACAAACTAGAGATAAATTGACTTTCCTCCATACCCTAATTTTTCCTCTCTTTGTGTTGTTGAGGGTGAAAGCATTACATACCTATTCTTTGAGTGTAACTATTCTAGAACTATTTAGAACAATGTCCTTAACCACTTTAAACTTGACCTAAATGACTGTTCCTGCCTCATTACAGTACTAGACCAGTACTCTCAACCCTTAAACCTTTGTATTCATAAAAAACCTCCTGCTAAAACCATCATTCCCACCTGTATGTACTTCCTTTGGTAAGAACAAAATAACCAAACCTTTAAGGGCACCTCCAAGGATAGTAAGAGCAACTCTACTAAAGTGGTTTCTCAAATTCTTGAGCTTCTCAAAACAAACACTAATGAATGAATTTTGTTTTATTTGTTTTATCTATGCTTCTAAATTTTGATTTGTAAGCCCTTTGGAAAATTCAGAGGTAGCATTCTTAGCTCGATAGAAAGAAATAGGAAAGAAAATGATGACTTCAATAGGGAAAATTAGCAGACTCCCAAATTTCCTAGAAGGCTAGGGATAAGTCAGGTTTCGCTTCTTCCATAATAGAGTTATCCAAATCCCAATAACTAACCACACTATCCTGTAGAGTAGCAAGTTCTAGCCAAGCACCAAACCACAAGCAAAGAAAGGAAGGAAGAGGAATGCAGAGAATGTTGAGCTTGATAAGAAATTTTCCATTGTCACCTACTATAATCATCAAAGGAAAATTGCTAAAAGATTAACTCTAGGCTTGAGGATTCCACCAGTAGATGTGGAGGTAGCTTAGAATTGCTCCAGGTCGTCCAGCTTGAGAGATGGCTCCTTCATTGCTTCTATAAAGAAAATCTAGTATTAAGGATTAAAAGATGAAGGTCAATAGAACTCAACTTCCCCATCTAGCTCTCCATCTGAGCCTCATCTGGATTCCCCCTTCATTGATGTATCGTTAGATAAAATATTTTTTGGGGAGGCAAAATATTTATCAATTTCATCAAAATAAAAAAATCCAAGTATGAACGTTTAGCTCAAGAGAAACGGAGGATATAAACAACCTTTGGCATATAAACAACCTAAAAAACTTCAAGGAAGAGGAAGAGGAATAAAAACATAAAAATAGAGAGAGGTAAACAAAAAAAAAAGCTTCTCCAAGAAGAAAGAGTTTACTTAGACTTTAGTTCTCTTTTTACTGTCTAAGGAGGGACCTAAACAATTTCTCTTTTTACTATCTAAGGAGGGACCTAAACAGAGGCCTTTGCCCCACAGCCACCAGGCCAGGCCCAACGGCTGGGCCCTCTCCTGCCAGCTCCAGCGGATAGCCCTGCTCTGGGCCCCCAACCCAATGCCCTCCAGTCTCTAGCCAAAGGTTTCCAGCCCATTGCCAGGGGCCTCCAGGCTTCTCCCTCAAGCCTTTTGGGCTCTCAGCCCACTCCTCTAACTCCTTTTACATCCTCAGCTCAGCCATCTAGTCTTGGTTGAGGTATTTCTCTTGTTCATTTTTTAAATTCCATAGTAGGCCATGACTTGAATGTGAATGAGGAATTAGGAAAGAATAGGTAGAAAATTAGGAAGGCTGGGAAAAAGCCTTTTAACTTCTCCTGAACAGAGAAACTCTGAGTAAATCACGTCTCTTCAGGTTTCTGTTTTTTGGCTTTACAGCCTGCATCTTCCTTTAGGCCCATTCAGGTTTCGAATGATTATTGTTTTGTTGGTTTCCTTAAATGGACTCGTTGTCTGGTGGGTTTCTTTCTGGGGCATAGTATGCCTTTCCCGATTATGCAGACTTTGGCGATGAGAGCCTAGAGGTAGCACGGTCTTGAGATTGTCACCTCTACAGGTAGGGGCTTTTTTCTTTTCCGTTTCCAATCTGAGGAGGCCATCCACTCGATCCTCGGACTGAGCCCGTGGACCTTTGGTGGCAGGTTCATTATTTTATAGTAGTGGCACCCCTATTTTGTCTTCAAAAAATTGTGGGTGTTTCAAGTTCCACTTTAGATCGGCCTTCATGATCTCCTATTTCCATTCTGGAACGAGCGCTGTTTAGGCCTTATAGCTAGCCGGATTGGTCGGCCACTTAGCTGTGATCAGTATACTTCTGAGTTGACTCGCCTGTCCTTTGCCGTCTATGTGTTAAGATTTCGGTTGATGTTGAGCCCGTTTTTGAGCTTGAGATTGTCAGTATAATGAGTGCCGAACCTATCCGAGTTTGGGTTGAGTATGAGTGGACACCCAGGCGGTGTGCTCACTATAGAGTTTTTGGCCACTCTTATGCCCCCTAGCCACTGCAGGACCTTGTGAGGCCGCTCTCGCCTCCCGTGTGGTACCCCAAGACCCGCTGCTTAGGGAGGATCCCTTGCTTGCCACCTTGAGTCCTCCTCCCCCCTCTACTCAGGTATCCTCCCCAGCTATTTGGACTCTGTTAGACAATCTCCCCTTGAGCTAGTTCAGACTCCAACCCCCACCCCTCGCCCTCTCTCTCTCTCTCTCTCTCTCTCTCGATCCTATGTTTAGGCGATCTCCAGCTCTGCTCCCATCTTCTGTTTTAGGGGCGCCCTTTTGCCTACCCCCTAGCCACCCTCTCGAGCCTCGACTAGGGTCCTTTAGCCCGGTTATTGCTAGTCAGCATCGGACACTCAGCCCTGGTCGTCCTGAGGTGTGAGTTTCCCCTAGCCCGATACCTTGTGTTTTGAGTACTGAGGCGTCTATTCCCAGTAGTAATCATGGATCCAGATTTGCTGGTACTTTTGGAGATTTCTCTCTTGATAGCCCTTCAGCTCCCCTTCTTGAGTTGCCAGATAGCAGGGTGCATAAGGGGTTCCGCCCCTCTAGTTGATTCCTTC
>JAOXYD010000007.1:4452322-4465142 GCA_028565735.1 Pinacopodium congolense
GTCAAAATTGTTGCTGTTGTGAGTTCCTTCTTCAAACTATTAAAAGAATTTAAACAATCATCATCAAACACAAATTGCACATCTTTAACTAATAGATGAGTCAAGGGTCTAGCTATAAGAGAAAAATCGTTGATGAACTATTTGTAGAACTCTATATGACCAAGGAAAGCCCATATTCATTTAATGTTGGTAGGAGGTGGAAGCTTTTCAATCACTTTCATCTTGGCCCTATCTATCTCCATATCTTTGTGTGAGATTTTGTGGCCCAATACAATGCCCTCTTGGACCATGAAGTGACACTTCTCCTAATTCAAGAATAGATCACATTCCTCACATTTTTTAAGCACCCTGTCTAAATTAAGCAAATAATGATCACAATAATCTCTAAAGATAGAGAAGTCATGCATAAATACCTCTATGAAGTTCTCATTCATATCTAAAAAAATGGCCAGCATTTACCTTTGGAATGTGGGAGGTGCATTACATAGACCAAAGTCCATCCTCCTGTAAGCAAAAGTCCTATAAGGACACGTGAAAGTGGCTTTCTCTTGATCTTGCGAGTAAATAAACACTTGATGCTATCCTAAATATCAATCAAGAAACAATCAAAAGCATGGCCGACCCCCGTTTCAATCATTTAATCCAAAAAAGCTAAAGGAAAATGGTGTTTCTTAGTGTCTAAATTGAGTTACGTATAGGTAATGCACACTCTCCAACCTGTGACGGTCCTCGTTGAAATATTCTCACCTTTTTCATTTTCCATCACTGTCATGCCACGCTTATTAGTTACACATTGCACCAGAATCACCCACTCACTATCTGAAATGGGGTAAATAATCCCCGCATCTAACAGCTTCACTACTTCCTTCTTTACAACCTCTTGCATGTTTGGGTTTAAACTACTTTGTCTCTAACTCATTATTTTATGTCCTTCCTCAAGATTAATCCTATATATCGCGATATTGAGGCTAATTCCCCTAATATCATAAATTTGCCACCTTATGGCTCTCATCCTCTTCTTAATGGTCTCTACCACCTTCTCTTCTTACTCGCAATCAATATTCATTCATACATTACCATCCATTGGCTTCTTCAAAGGTTTAGAAATATTAAATTTAACCTGCTCATTACCAACTTTCAAAATAAGTTTCCCTTTATACACATCCACTAATGCCCTACCAATATTTATAAAGGGCTTACCCAAAATCAAGAGACAATTCCTATCTTCCTCAAAATCCAACAGAAGAAAATCAATAGGGATAATAAATTTATCAACTTTTACCAAAACATCTTCCACAACTCCAAACAGCCTCTCAATGGATTGATCTGTAAGCTGAATGAGCATGGATGCTAGCTTAGCTTCTCCTAATCCCAATTTCTTGAAAATTGACAAAGGCATCAAGTTAATACTAGGACTTAAATCACATAAACAATTAAAAAATTCAGATTCACCAACAACGTATGGAATAGTAAAACTCCATAGATCCTGTAGTTTTGAAGGCATGTTGCATGAGATGATAGAACTACAATTCTCCATCAAGTTCATCATTTAGTTGTCCTACTAAGTGCATTTGTGCTTCAATATGTCCTTAAGAAACTTTGCATACTTGGGCATACATTCTAATGCCTCCACCAAGGACAAATTGATCTGAAGCTTCCCAATTTCTCTAAAAACTTGGAGACTTGAGCATCTACTTGGTATTTCCTCACCCTCTACGGATATGGAATCTTAGGCCTGTATGGTGGTGGTGGTACATATGGTTGTTCTTCTTCCTCCTCTTCTATCTTGTCTTCTTCTAAAAAGGTGTATTACTTGGTAGACTACTTGCATTTCTAAAAGACAAAGATTGGCAAGTTGACCTACTTGTACTTCTAAGTTATGGATAAATGAGGCATTATTTTTAATGATTTGATCAAACTTGTCCTCCATCCGATTTTGATTCTCCTCCATCTGCTTCTAAGTCTCTTTTTGGCTTGCTAACTTAGTACTTAACACATCCATCATTGTATCCATCATCTTCTCCATCTTACTCTCCAAAGCACCAATGCGATCTTATTGAAATCCAGGAGGTCCTTGTACTCTCACTTGACCACTTACATTGTTAGAACTCAAAGAAAAATTGAGGTGGTTTTCCACCCAGGATTATAAGTGTTATAGTATGGGTTATTACATCTTTGTGGTTGGTCTACAAAATTTTCATGCTCAGTGCCATTAGCTCATAATAAGAAACTTCTTATTGTATCATGTTTGTCTTAGCCACATAACTCACACTGTACTTGCGTGGCCCTAACTAAAGATGGAGATGCTCCTTGCATGTTGATCAACTACTTTGCTAGGGCTGTAATATGAGCTTATAGAGCTGTTACCAGGTTAACTGATATCATCCCTTTCTACTCCTTTGGCCCTGGTCTACTCTTCTCACTTGAACACATATAAATATTGCTTGCCAACTCTTCCAAAATTTCATGAGCTGCATCAATAGTTTTCCTCATCAATGATCCCTCAACAGTTGTATTTATGGTCCCCATTGTGTTCTGAATAACTCTGTTATAGAACTTCTGTAGCAAGAACTCTCTTAGAAGATTGTGGTGTGAGAAGCTTCTTTACAATTCTTTGAACCTCTCCCACACTTCATATAATCAATCTCATCATTCTGTTGAAAGGTTGTGATTTCCTTGATGATGCTAGTTGTCTTGGTCAAGGGCAAATACTTAGTAAGGAAGGCTTGGGCTACTTGTTTCAATGTAGTAATTTGAGTTAAATTGAGCGAATTGTACCACGCTTTTGCCCGATCCCTAAAAGTGAATGGAAATAATCTGAGCCTCACAGCATCATTAGACATTCCATTAAATCTGAATGTGTCACAAATCTCTAAATTAAATGTTTAGTTGGATGGTCGTTAGGATTTTCATTAGGCAATCCATAGAACTGCACATTACTCTAAAGTATGTTGAGGAGTGTAGCCTTGATCTCAAAATTGTTTGCTTAAACCACATGCCTTGCAACTCCTTGAAGGTTGAAATCTGGCCTAATGAAATCCATTAGTGTCCTTTTAGCTCCTCCTTGTACTCCTTATTCTGTGATATTTCTTTGTATATTGTCTTGGCACTTCTCTCTTCTTAACTCTCATTTGTGCCTTGATATATCCAGTAACTATTCGTCTCTAAATTCAGTAGACCTTCGTGTGCTTCTTGTGTTCATGCAACTACAAAAACATAAGAAAAGTATCAAAAACTCTAAGTCAAAGTAACCTAAACTAAACAATCCCTGATAACAGTGCCAAAATTTTGTTTGATGAATTGGAAAATTTATCTATCTTGTTTTCAACCACAAGTATACGGTCATAACTTGTAGTAAAGAACGAATATCGATCCAAGAAGGATTAAGTTTAGTCACCTCTTAACTTAGGTTTTACTTTTTTTAAGAAACAATTTCAAATATTGTTAAACTAGAAAATAAAATAAAATAAAATAAACAGATAATAAACAACCAACTGAGACGAAGTATATGAATTTGATAATCAAATATTAAGATTAGGAGTCGTTCTATCTCTATTTTGTTTCCCTCTTTACTTAAGGATCCAATTTTGTTCGACCTAAGACTTTGTAATGCTTAATTACCTTCTCTCCAGAGGCAATTAACTGCCCCTAGTCAAATAGATTAGGATTAATTATGCTATCTCTATTCTTACTAACTTTTCCAAGCCATTGAGATAGATATTAGGCAATATTATAGGTAATTTCAGCAAATATCCAATATCTCTCTTCAACTTCTTGCAAAAACCTAAATATAAATAGGTCTATTGGAACCCAACTCTCGCTACACTACCCAATACAAATACCCAACTCACCCTCTCATTCTATTTCAAGGTTTAAGCTTAATACATATCATAAACATCTATTCATTGAATGAAATAACAAGAGTTCCACAAAATAGTTTAAGAACAATTCCTACAAAGTATTTAGCTACTCATAATCACAAACAATCCACCATCAATCAAGTTTTGCATGCTAAAATGTAATAAAGAGAAGAAAAAAATAAACTAGATGGAGTTTTGAAGGTCTTCTCTTCACTTCAATAAAGCTAGAATATTGGGTGATGTGTTTTCTTATTCTTTCCTAAGGAAGATTGTGTTTTCTTCTTTGGGGTGCCACCAAAAACCTCTTCATTGCCTCTTTTTGGTTATTTTCTAATGAATGTTATATGCTCATAGGGTTAGAGTCTATGTATATGTTAAAAGGAGGGTTTCAATACTTCAAATCTCATGCTTAAATCGTATAGGAGTCACACCATCGTGGCCTGTCACGATTGTGATAGATGGTGGTCATCCAAGGTGGGTCACGATTGTGACTTGCTTCATGTATCTTTGAGCATACTCCACTCTTTTGGCCATACCTCCCTCTCTGGACCTCCAATTAACATGAAATTTGAACTGGAGACTTGTAACATCTTGATCCTCGTCTACACCAATTTTCATTGCCATCTAAGCTCTATAAGTCTCCCAAAAAGTCATCAAATTTAGCTGGAAAATACTCCATTATGAAATTATGATGCCTACAAAATCAAGTAACAATGTGCATCAAACTATCCTTCAAATGAGCTCAAAATCCACCCTTAATCACTAAAAAAAATTAAACAAACACTCAAAAACTTCAAATATCATACAAAGATGCAAAAGATGAAATAAACTAAAACTGAAACACACAAAGAAGCACTTAAAACACCTAAAAACAACCTATAAACATAACCTAAAATCACACTTATCAACTTCCCCACGCTTAAACCTTTTCTTCTCCTCAAGAAAAATCAAAGACAATTAATACATCCAATTCATCTTCACAAGGATTAAGAGCATGCAATCTTTCAAACTTTAGCCAACTCGAACGTCAAGCTACTACACACATCAAGACTAGTTTTCATCGATTTACATAAACAAACTCAACTTATGACATTATGATTGAAACGCAAGCATAGACTTAAAATGGGTCTTCCTCACAGGATTCACTCATTTAAGTCAAGTGTTTAAAGGTTACTATTTCACTCAAATCTCTTTATAGGAAAGCACATTGCCATAAGCTTGCAAATGTAGCAATTCTTCTCTTCAGTGATTACATGCACAAATAGATCAAAAGGACTTTTCTAAGGGTTGTAATAGGGTTAGGGTTAAGGTATGTCAAGAGGGTATGAAAGGTTTCATCACAAGCAGTCATAGAATACTAAGTATGCAAAGGGACTCAAAATGACTTCTTAAGACATGAAAATGGATAAAACTACTACTCAGCATTTATTCTTTCTACTAATTGTTATTCCTTTTCTTTTCTTTTTCTTCTTTGTCTTTTTTTTTACTTTTCTCTATTTTTTTCTTATTAAACAACGATAAAGAAACCTTAAACAAAAAAAATCGCTAAATGTAGTGTGCTCTGTGAGAAGAAGTACTCGAAACTACTTAAAGCATCTCCAAAACCAAAATATAGCCAAAATCCTAAACTAATGCAAACTTAACACACCATTAAACTTGTAATTGGGCAAGTTAATGGGGTTTGAGGGTTTAAAAAAATGAGGTGTTTTATTTATGAAACAAAAAGGTCAAAGCCTCAAAGGTGTTTTCAAGGGACAATGACATAGGTTGGTCATTTAAGCTAAAGGTTAAAAGAAAGAAGGTCTTTATCGCTTCTATTTCACATGCATCTAGTAGATTCAAATTGGTTCAGATCAAGTTCTAGAGGTAACTAACTATGGGACTATCACACACACAAAGAATGAAATGACTTTGGAATAGAATCATATAGCCTTAACTCCTCACTTATGCTCAATTGAAGATCCATTCTATTTCTATGCATCACCTAATCACTCCAGTGTCAGTTTTTGGGTAAGCCTATGTTGGTGGCCTAATTCAACTTCAAGCATGCATCTCAATCCCATTCAAATTACTATGATATAATTTCATAGAAAAACATCATTACAAAGGTTCAAACGCATGGAAATTGACATGCAAACACGCAATGCAACTACAAACACCAAACACAACACGAAACAATTAGCTACCTCACCAGACTTAAAGGACACATTGTCATTAATATGTGAAGATAATAACAAAAACAAAGAACACAATGATAGAATCACATACTAATCAAATCGCAATGTAATAAAACAACTAAAAAATAAATAAAAGAAACAAAGAACAACTAAAAGGCAGGGTAAGAGAGCTTCTGGAGAGGAAGGGGGCGAAGGTGTGGGTGAAGGAACATGGAGTCCTTGCATTGCCCAGGCTTTGTGGATTTTTCTTTCTAGATGATGTTGACGCCGAATCACTGTTTGCATTTGCTCATTCAGTGCGGCCAATTGATGTTGTGTTTGATTATTTTGCCCTTCGAGGAGATTGTAAACCTTCTTCCAACCCGCTTCTTTTGAATCCTCACTTGAATCATCATCATACAAGGGGATGTCCCTAGGGCTTGAAGGCTCACTAGCAAACCTATGATTGATAGCTGTTCAAGTCCTACGATCTCGAAGCTGAATGTTGCTATGACACAATTTTTGAGCAGTGCAAGTAAGAGATATCAAAGTACTCACAGAAAATAGGGGTTAGTCCAGCAGTATTAATAGCAAAATGTTGTCCTAATGCAGTGGCTAAATACCCCAATCCTAGATAATTCCCCTTCTTAACCACTGATTGCATTAAAGCTGGGAAAAAAATAAGAGGACGTTCGCACCTTTACCTTCTCTTCATTACACCATAAAAATAATAATTCTCTAGCTGAACATTTATTACTTTGCATCTTGGAAAAGATAACATAGCAGATAAACTTATGCAATAATAAATGTCCATGGTTGAGAATATTAGCATTTGAAGCATTTTATGGATTGAATTTTGGGAGCTCTCAAAAAATTCCAATAACTGTTGGTTGTAAAATTTTGATGGACATCCTCTACATGATCCTTAGGAAAGGAAAAAAGTGAATTTAATACCTTTTCGTCTAACTTATGAGCCTTACACCTTATCCTAAACCAAAATTTGTTAGAAGTTGGCAATTAAAAATGTAGGGTGGTAAAGAACTCAAGAGTTAATTCAGTAAAAATGGGATAATCCATTTGAATAAACTGGGTTCATCCACTATTAGCATACAATCACAGTAATTTATCCTTAAGCCCTATTTCTTCTAGAAGTACAAAATCAAAATATCAAGGTGCAAGAATAATCTTATCCTTTAGGAGGTTGTACCCAAAATCTACAGAGATGTCCCTTGCATCGTGGCCTTCTGCTTCAGCTTGAATGGGTCAGACAGATTCTCAGCGAAGAGTCTTATTTCTTGGAGGCATGATGGGCAAAAAATCTGCAAAGAAAACACAAGAATCATTAGATAAAACAAAGACAGAGAAAACTCAAATAAGAGAGAGAAAGAAATGTAAGAATGGAGGTAGAGAAAGGAAAAAACTACAGAAAAGGGGAGAAATAAGAAAGAAATCACCGAACCTTGAAGATTTTAGGAAGAAATCACAAAAAACACATTAGATTTGGGAAAATCTAAGCTAAAACTAAAGGAAAAGAGGATAGGTATGCCGAAATAAGAGAGAGAGAGGTGCGAGAGAGAGAAAGAAGGAAGGAAGAGAAGAAATAATAGGGTTTAGACCCTTTTTAAAACACGTGTCAGTCACGATCGTGACCTGACCTAATCACTCATGTCACAATCGTGATTAAGTCACGATCGTGACAGAGGGATTTTGAAACTCCTCTATCATGATTATGACCAGGTCACGATTATGACAGGTAACAAACCCCTGTCACTCCTAAAGTTCCAAATAAAGTGTCCAAACACCACTATCTTAATTCAAACTTTCAACCACACCTCAAATAACAAAATCTTCCCAAAAACATGAATCAACATTAAACAAACAACTAAAAAACCAATAGAAAAGAGAAGATTGAAGCAACTAGCACCCACGAAGCTAAGAACTATTACTAAACCATTGAAAAACTAATCAAAGATATGCTTCATTTAGTGTTGTAAGCTTGACCAAACTCTAAAGCAATTAAGTTGGGCTTAAAGAAGGAAAGAAACCACTTCCCTTTCTTGTAAAAGAGTTCCTCCAAAGTAGAGCTTGAACCAATTCCCATTTACTTTGAAAGCTTCACCTTAGGTGTTCTCTAACTCCAATGCTCCATGAATAAACACTCGAATGACCTTGAAAGGTCCACTCCACCTTGACTTAAGCTTTTTAGGAAACAACCTAAGTCTTGAATTAAATAAAAGCACCAGGTCCCCACTTTTGAATTCATTTTTCTTAATGTGAGCATCATGCCATCTTTTCACCCTTTCCTTGTACAATTTAGCATTCTCATATACTTCATACCAAAACTCTTCCAATTCATCAAGTTGCAGTAACCTCTTTTCATCCGCAAGCCTCCAATCCATGTTTAACTTTCGAATTGCCCAATAGGGTTTATACTCTAACTCTAAAGGAAAATGGCAAGCCTTGCCATATAAAAGTCTGTAAGGTGTAGTAGTGTTTTAAAAGCTGTTCTATATGCCCAAAGTCTATCATCTAACTTTAGTGCCCAATCCCTCCGTAAGGTGCTCACAACCTTTTCCAAAATCTTCTTCAGTTCTCGATTCACTACTTCCACTTGGCCACTCGTTTGTGGACAGTAGGGGCTCGCCACTCGGTGGTACGCATTGTATCTTTTTAATAGCATTTCGAATTGTTTGTTACAAAAATGACTCCCTCCGTCACTAATAACCACTATAGGCACTCCAAATCTTATGAAAAGCTTTTTTATGAACTTTTGCATCACCTTTCCATCATTGGTTGGAGTGGCTATGGCTTCAACCTACCGAGAAATGTAATCCACTCCCACTAAGATATAAGAATTAACTAGGGAAGAAGAGAAAGGCCCCATGAAGTCTAAACCCCACACATCAAATACCTCTACCTCCAAGATGTTTGAAAGCAGCATCTCATCCCTTTTTGAAATATTTCCCACTCTTTAACACCTATCACACTTTAGCACAAAGAGTCTAGCGTCCTTGAACAAGGTGGGCTAAAAGAATCAACACTCCAAAATGCAGGCAGCCATCTTGTTTGTTGCATAATACCCTGCATATGCTGAACTATGGCAATAGGTCAAAATTTTAGGTATTTCATCATTAGGGACACACCTGCAAATGAAACCATTAGCATAGATTTTGTATATTACAGGTTCATCCCAAATATATCGAGAGCACTGGGATAAGAAATGTTTCCTTTACTGATGAGAGAGGTCAAAGAGAAAGATACCACCTGAGAGATAGTTGGCAATATCAGCAAACCAAGGGAGAATGGGATTCTCTACCATCATTAGTATCTCGTCTAGAAAACGCTCATCAATGATCTCTTCTTCTTCTTGGTTCCCCCTTCAAGTCTTAGAAAGTGGTCTGCCATTACATTTTCTGCTACCTTTTTGTCCTTGATTTGGAGGTTGAATTCTTAGAGTAGAAGTACCCAACGGATGAGCCTCACCTTGGTGTCCTTCTTAGCAAAGGGATAGTGTAACGTCGCGTGATCTGTAAAAATAATAACATGGGAGCCTAAGAGATAAGAACGAAAATTTTCACATGCAAAAACTACAACAATGAACTCCTTTTCTATTGTAGTGTAATTTAACTATTCTCCCATCAAGGTCTTACTTGTATAGCATATGGCGTGGAGTCTCTTATCCTTACGTTGTCCAAGCACACACTCGATGGCATAATCACTTGCATCACACATAATTTCAAAGGGAAGTGACTAAGGGGGGGATGCCAAAATGGGAGCAGTTGTGAGTGCTTGCTTCAACCTGTTGAAAGAGTGTAAACAATCATCGTTAAACACAAAGGACACATCTTTAACTAACAGATAACTTGATGGTCTAGCTATTAGGGAAAATTTTTTGATGGATCGTTTGTAAAATCCTGCATGACTAAGGAACGCTCGGATGCTTTTAATATTTTTAGGAGGTGGAAGCTTTTCAATCACTTCTGTCCTACCTCTTTCTACCTCCATACCCTTATGTGAAATCTTGTGGCCCAAAACAATGCCCTCTTGGACCATGAAGTGGCACTTCTCCCAAGTGAAGAATAGGTGGCATTTCTCACATCTTTGAAGTACTCTGTCTAAAATAAGTAAACACTGATCAAAAGAGTCTCCAAAGACTTAAAAGTAATCCATAAATACCTCCATGAAGTTCTCATTCATATCTGAAAAGATGGCCATCATGCACCTTTAGAATGTGGCAGACGCATTATATAAGCCAAAGGGCATCCTTCTGTAAGTGAAGGTCCCATAAAGACATGTGAAGTTTCTTCTCTTGATCTTTTGGGTATATGAATACTTGATTGTACGCTGAATATCCATTAAGAAAACAATAAAAAACATGACCGGCTACCCTCTCAATAATTTGATCCATAAAAGGTGAGGGAAAATAGTTTTTCTTAGTGGCCAGGTTGAGTTTCCTATACTCAATGCACATCTCCATCTTGTGACAGACCTTTTTGAGATCACCTTGTTCATTTTCCATTACTGTCATGCCACTCTTCTTAGGAACACATTGCATCGGACACACCCACTCACTATCCGAAATGGGGTAAATGATCCCCACATCTAACAGCTTCACTACTTCCTTCTTTACAACCTCCTGCATGTTTAGGTTTAACCTCATATGTCTCTCCCTTACTATTTTGTAGCCCTCCTCAAGGTTAATTCTGTGCATCACTACATAGGGGCTAATTTCCCTAATGTTCTTAATGCAATTGAATGGAGATAATAATGTGCAAAGTATGGTTATCACCAAAAATGATCAGGTAAGGGTTTGAGCTCTAAAAAGGGGACAGGGGGCCTTAATAGTGGAAGGTGGTAAGGGTGCATCTATTCTCTCTAATTGCTCTAGTTGGATTTCCTCACATCCTTCCTCTTCAACAGTATTCTCATCTCTACTTGTTTCAACAACTTCACTAACATCCTCTCCTACCTCTTGAACACATTCATCCATAACTTCAATCTTCATATATACACTACCATCCTTGTACTTCTTCAAAGATTTAGACATATTAAACTCAACACGCTCGTCACCAACTCTCAAGATAAGTTTGCCTTCATGCACATCCACTAATGCCCTACCAGTTTTCATAAAGGGCCTACACAAAATCAATTGACAATCTCTATCTTTTTTAGAATCAAACACAATAAAGACAATAGGAATGATGAATTTATCCACTTTTACCAACACGTCTTCTACCACTTCAAACGGTCTCATGATGGATTGGTCTGCCAATTGGATGAGCATGGATGTGACTTGGCCTCTCCTAGTCCTAATTTTCTAAAAATAGACAATGGCATCAAGTAAATACCGGCACCTATATCATATAAACATTTAGAGAATTCAAAATTTCTAATAACATAAGGGATAGTAAAACTCCGTGGATCTTTCAGCATGTTGCTGGAGATGATAGAACTGCAATTCTATATTAAGGTGACTATTTGGTTGTCCTCCCAAGTGCGTTTATGCGTCAATATGTCCTTAAGAAACTTTGCATACTTGGGCATACATTCCAATGCTTAAACAAAAGACAAACTGATATGGAGCTTCTTTAATTTCTCTAGAAACTAGGAGAACTAAGCATCTACTTGGTGTTTCCTTACATTTTGCAAATATGGAATTTTTTGTTTCTAAGGTGCTGGGGGCACGTACAGCCTCTCTTCTTCTTTCTCTTCCTCTGTCTCCTTGCCTTTCCCTTTTTCCTTGCAATCCTTTACTACACTAGGCTCCTCTAGCTATTCGCCACTCTTAAGAGTGATTGTTGTGAGTTACTCCTTTGAGTTGGCTTCAGTGTTGCTTGGCAGGCTACCTACATTCCTGAAAGACATAACATTAACAAGTTGGCCTACCTGAACTTCCAAGTTATGGATAGATGAGGTGTTGTTCCTAGTAATTTGATCAAATTTGTCCTCCATCCGCTTTTGATTTTCCTCTTTTCGCTTGAGATGATCCTCCTGACTTGCGATCTTGGAGCCTAATCTATCCATCAATTTCTTTACCATCCTATCTATCTTATTTTCAAACGTGCTGATACGATCTTGTTGAAATCTAGAAGGTCTTTGCGCTCGTGCTTGACCACATGTATTTGTAGAACTCCAAGAAAAATTGGGTTGGTTCTTCTACCCCGAATTATAAGAGTTAGAGTAAGGGTTATTATCTCTTTGCTGCTAGCCCACGAAATTTACCTACTTAGCACCATCCGCTCCTAACAAAAAACATCCCGCCGTGTCATGGTTGTCTTCCCTGCATAGCTCACATTGTAAATGCATGGCTTGAATTGAAGATGAATATGCTCTTTGCATATTATTAAACTGCTTAGCGAGGGCTATAATTTGAGCTTGTAGTGCCGTTATAAAATCCACTGGTATCATCCCTTTTTACTCCTTTGGGCCTTACCTAATCCGCTCACTTGACCACATACAACTATTGCTTGCCAACTCCTCCAAAAGGCCATGAGCTGGCTCAATAGTTTTGCTTATCAAGGATCCTCTAGCAGCTGTATTTATAGTCCCCTTGGTGGTTTGAATGACTCCATTGTAGAACGTCTGTAGCAAGAACTCTCTTGGGAGATTGTGGTGTGGGTAGCTTTTTTTCAATTCCTTGAACTACTCCCAGGCTTCATATAGGGACTCCCCATGCTATTGATGAAAAGTCATGATCTCCTTGATAATCCTTATTGTCTTGGTCAAAGGAAAATATTTGGCAAGGAAAGCTTGGGCTACTTGCTTCCATGTGGTAATCTGAGTTGAGTTGAGCGAGTTGTATCA
>JAOXYD010000007.1:4483738-4501489 GCA_028565735.1 Pinacopodium congolense
ATCGAATTCGAAATGCCATGCTATTATTACTTAATACTTATATTTCATCCATTCATAGCATATTTCATATATATGGCATGGTACACTTCTTTTAATCACACATTCATTAATATCTTTATTTTAGGCATACCAGATGTAGGAGATGCTTATGATCATCGAGTTGTTCGAATTCTAGGTGATAAGGTGGAATTTGATCCTACCTTCTCTATTAAATTGACCTGTTTTGATTTAAACTTGATCAAGCTACCTGGTAAGCACAATTATCCAACCTATTAGCCCTTAATTTAGAAAAGGATAGTTGTAGTTTTATTGAGTTCCAATGTGACCCCCTAAGTGAGTGGGTTAAATGAAATTAGATATATAGATACCTATATTTTGCATTAGATGTTTCATGGCTTAGGAGCTATCGAAGGCTTGCCTCTATCTAGTTTCATTATAAAAAACATCAGGAATGTGGTTCATTACCATAAAGCTCATCAGAACTTCTACTTCCAAATCCTTTTAAAGAGGATTTATCATAAGGCTAGTGAATTATTGGTAGGCTTTATAATGCAGCTTCTTCGATTATTAGGTACACTACTATCAAGCTTTTGAAGTATGGACGAGTATTTGATGAGTAATGTAACCTCATTTTTAGACCTCATCAGGGGGTAGATCACATTGATGTTCTGTATATTCCTATATAAAAGAAGCTAATGAAGGCATGGATGAAGCTTCTTCTGAAGTCCCTCCTAATGTTTATTGTCCTTCACCTGCAGCTGATGCTCCCACCTTTGTATCCTTATGATCTTCAAATGACCACACTGCTATGCTTTTTCGACTAAGGTAGCATATGTTTAGGGTCGAGTCTACTTTGGTTACTATCTAAACCTAGGTTACTGATGTTCAAGAGTGGATTGATACAGCTCAATGTTCTTTGGTACTATGTTCAAGCTCATCTTCCTCCACCTAGTTAGATGATGTTAGGGTTAAACTCCTTTTTTTTAATGTTCATGGATAGGGCTTTTTGTGCTTTTGCCACCCTTATCTTTCTTGTATTTTGGCTTTTGATGTATATGATCCCTTTTATGTACTTTAACAGTCTATATCTATACATGAAGCATTCTTTTGTATATTGCATTTATGCTTTTATATTTTATTTGCATTTCTAGCACGCTAAAATCTAATAATCACGTTTAAATGTTTATTTCAATGGTTCACCAAGAGATATTATCAATCTTATCCGAGTGCTTTCTGTTCCTTATCCACCGTAATGTGTTTTCTTTTTTATTTTATAAACATTGGGGACTATGTTCAACTTTTAGTGTGGAGGAGGGATATCATGATTTTGCATTTGCTTTACTTGTCCTATAGTATTTCACTTTATCATTTTTTTCAAGATAATCTATAATTTTTTTAAAAAAAATTTCACTTTTGATTCATATCATTGAACATTTTTCCTTTTTATTTCGATTCTTTTGACAAATTAAAATGTTATGCTTTTGATTACGACGATTGATGGTCAAATGATTTTAAATTACTTCACATTATGGATAATTAATACCTTATGATCATCATGATATTCCATATATAAAATTGATAGTTCTAAGCAAATTGTTTTATCTTTTAAACATTTTCATCATACTGTTTAAAATTAAATTCAAAATTTTGAAAAAAATGAAAAATGAAAATGGAAAGAAAAAGTAGTAAAAAAGTTAAAAAGTGAGTAAGTTTTCATTTACTCATGCTATCTTTAAACCAATTGGCTGAAGTTAAAGAGCGATATTAATAACTAAAATTAATGTGAGTTGATTTAATTGAGTAATTGTGGATGTTCATGACAAAAATTCATCATCACGTAAAAAGATTAAATAACCTCTCAACCAAGCCAAGATCACATTATTATTCATATTTTGGTACTTAATTGATTAAGGATGTTAATTTCTTTAAAGTGATGATACTCTTTTCTTAGTTTGGATTCATTTTACATTTGGAATTGAATTGTATAGCTTAGGTTAAATTTAAAGGAATAACAAGTGATTTAATTTCCTTTGTGAGTTAATTGATTAATCAATTTTACAACCTCTTAATTGGTCGTATTGTTTGAATAATTGAGGAAATATTGTCAATGATCTTGCTTGATAAATTAAATTCAATTTTGCTATGATTATATGTTATTTTGAAATTGATGATTTATTGATTTGCTCAAGGACAAATGTTTCATTGATAAGGATTTCAATGTGGGGGAATTGATAGGGATTCATTTCATATTGATTTTCATGATGTGTTAATGTTATTTCACCCTTATTTTGATGCTTAATTGTTTAATTTACATTCTGAATTGTTGAATTTGTAGATTACACCCAAATTAAAGTGAAAATTAAGCAAAGTATAAAGATTAGAGCAAACATAGGACTAAAACGACGAGTATAAGTAGGCCACCATTTAACTCATCAAAACCTACGTTTAAGTCAATTCTTAGAGTTAAACACAAGTAGTAAAACGATCATTTAGGTCCCTTTCTAGTGTTGTTTAGATACTTATTGCAATATTTCCAACAAGATCTCTTTACTTCATTGGTTGTAACTTATGCAACTTGCCTCCAACTTGCTCCAAACATATTTTTTTGAGATTCTGAAGCCAAAAACAAGGAGAGAAGAACAGAAAATATGGATTTAGAGAAAATTTTTTGGATCCTATCTTGTTCTAGGGCTTGTTCCTTGTGTTGTTCATCTTTTTAATCTTTTTTTTCATATTTAAGCTTGTATTTGAGGATTGTAATAGCTTAGGCACATTATTCAAAATTTTAAATGTGTTTGCAGCTATTTGTTGTGCATTCTAAACTTGTTTTTATTTAGAAATTCACTGCTTATTCTAATTTGTTCAAGAATATGATGAATATAATGAGTATCCTTTTAAATGAGTGGCTGATTCAGTTTTTGATTGAGGAATGACTAGTAAATGATCTAAATATGTTCTAAACATAAGTTCACGCATAATTAAAGGTTGTCTTTTATTCAAATGAAAAGTTTAATGCTTATTCTAACTTGAGCACTTTGAATAAAGTTAAGAAATAACTTAGGATCTGAGAAATCTACCTAATTTATATGAAAATTCTTTAAGTAAGTTGATTTAAATCATTTCATGAATAAACCTTGATTTATCTTGAGGATATAATCTGAAAATTGAAAATTTTAAATTAAGCTTTTTAAACTTTAAGCCAAACGCTTAAGATTAATGAATGACCAAACTTCAACTTAGGTAGCATTGTCTTAATCATAGCATTGCTTTGATTTAGTGAAGTAACCCAAGGACAAGCCTTTCAATCCTTAATTAAGACATTTAAATCATTTGAAACTAATTCCTTAACCAATTAATCCATTAGGGAATCCTTAAACCCAAACTTAATCATCTTTGTATAACATGACATTTTTAAGTTAATTTGGAAATTTTCCAATTGTAGTTAGTAATTTCATTATATTTAGATTCTATAGATAATTTTGACCTAATTGAATTGGTACTTGCAATTTGAAATTCCTCGTGGGACAATAACTTGAATCTTAAATATGCCATTATATTACTTGTGATCGATATACTTGTCGTTATTGCTGGTCTGAAATTGTTAAAAGAAAAGTGTGTTTTAATTACTTAATTTGGATATTTGGGCTTTAATAGACAACCAACAACAGTTTACCTTTGCATAAAAATGATTGTTGACTTCTTAAAAATGCTATAATGCTCTCAAAATACTATTTAAAATGTTTGTATATTTATTTGTATATAATTAATTAGATGATAGATATTATGTATGAAAGGTTGATTTTATTAATTTTATGATTATGTGTGTGTATGTGTGTATGTGTATGTGTGTGTGTGTGTGTATGTGTAGGTTTGTGTGTGTGTTGAGTCATGTCATAGTCATGATTGGCTTAAGACATATAAACTATGTTCAATTGTATTGATTTGTATTTTAGTACCCAATCAATTTTTTAGTGCATTTAAAATTGTTTTAAAGGAGTATCTAAGTAGTTGTCAAAGGGCATGCAACCATTCAAGTGTAAAGGAATTAATAAGAGTAACTCATATAGTTTTTATGTTATTTTTAAGATGTTTTTATCCTTATTAATTTATGGATTTTCCCTCTTCAATAGTTAATTTGGTTATATTTTAGGTACATATCCATTTGAGGTGTTAAAGTGAGAAAATGGATACAAATAGACAATTTGCGTAAGAGATAAAACACTAGTAGCCCCCCATGAATAATGTTGTTAATGTCTTATTGAAACCATTGTTACACACTGAAAAAGTGGAAAAACAAAACAACAATGACCCCTCAAGTTTAGGAGTCATCATGCTTTTGGAAACATGAGAATTGATTTATTTGGACCAAGAATGACTCAAGTACCTTAACAGACATATTAGGGTTTCCTAATAATCCTAGGAGCCTTCCAAAACTATAAAATGGGAGGAAGCAAAATGAAAAAGGAAGAGAGCCAGTGGAGGAAGATGAAAGATAAACATGTAGAAAACACCTTTAAGACAAAGTAATTATATTTTTATTTCCCCTCTAGATTTAGGTTTTTATTTTTTTTTATCTTTCTTTACATTAAGTTATTAAGTTTAGGATTTTTAAAAAGTGCTCAAAGTTGATTAAGGAGAAAAATTTTCAATTAGGATAAGGATATTTTAGTTTTATCAATTTAACTCTCTCTTCCTTTTTTATATTAACTATTTTCTATTTATTAATAAAGTATATGTTCTTTATTTTTATCTTTGTCATCATTAATGATTATTTGAGTTTAATTTTCCTCAATTAAGGGTTAGATTAGTAGATTGATTGATTATTGGTCAAATTATCTTGATTTGTGTTGCAGATTTTTCTTTATTTGAGTGGTTAACTATCTATATTAGACTAGCCATCTACAATAAATTCCTAGGTAATTAGGGATTCAAAAAATCTATCTTAATTACTAAAAAATTGATCAAAGAACACAATGTAAATTAATGAATGATCAACACTAGTTAATTGTGATGGTCTCAATTTTATAAGGATTTTAAGATTGAATTGCTTCAACTTCAAGCCCATTACCTAAGTTCATTGAATGAATAAATAATGGAATAGGACCAAAGGAGATAAAGCATTGACTTAATCAAAATTATGTCATTATTTACAAAAGATATCTACGATCTAGAAAACCAAAATTTTCATATACTTACTTAATCCATTGATACTTGAGCTTCGCTAAATCTTAATATTGGTGGAATTCTTAATGCGTTCCTTAAGTTTGGTTTGAATAATTGTTTACTTAGTTGTTATTTTATTTATTTAGTTTAGTTTAGTTAATCACTTGATTTGGAGTTTTTAGATAATTTAACACCTTTTGACCTAGTAGTTAGAGTAAATCCCTATAGGAGATAATATTTAGATTCACTATCTATTATTTTATTTGTTTATGGGTTACACTTGCCTTAGATTAGAATTGATTGAATAGACCACAACATTATATACATATTTCTCATCATATTCTACATTTTAAGTTTCACATTTTGTTTTAGGGCTCTGCTTAACCTAGAAAGATTATATTTAATGGTCCATTAGTTGAATCTCATCATCTCATCATTACCTATAAATCTCAATATGGAATATGTAAAATATCAATAATTGCATAGGGTACCTCTCAAGCACATCAAGCATCCCAACACCACCCTAGTGGCTAGTCAAATAGCATAGGATATTCCCTATTAGTTGTAATAACTTGACACCGCTCTAATGCTTAACAAATAGCACAGGATAGCCCTAATATTGAGGGTACCTTGGCACCTACTTTATAGCAAAATTCCTAACATAAATCGCAATCATAATCACTTAATATCATGTTATATATCCATGTCATCACAATTTTACTACTGAGTATACCCTATTCTAGGCATACCATAAATTCACAATCGTTTTCATTTACCAAATATACCATCATTTACCATGAGCAATCATCTAGAAAAATATTTTATGCATCAAAATATTCACCCATCGCTATTCAACTTTAATTATAAAAGTAATGTTTTTGAAACAAGGTTTGGTTCCACCTTTGTTTTGACGATGACAAAATTCTTTCTACTAATGTATTTGTGGAGTTTATTATGTTTATTAAGATAGGTTTATATTAAAGCATATAGTGAAGATTTGAAGTGCACCAATGTGAAGCACTAAAGTTAAAGACTTCACTTAGAGCTTATGAAGGTTGTGGAAATAGTTGAAGACTAAAGTTGGTGGAAGAAAAGCATTGAGAATGAACTTGAAGATTGACATTTGATAGGTTGGTATGAGTGAGTACTTATGTAAGTCTTCTCTTTAGACTTACCATAGGTTGAAAGGGCTCACTTTATACATATACATTCATATTTAGTATTTATATGTAGAATGCATAATCAAGAGGTGTTGTATATGATTAATGTGAGTGAAAATCCTCTAGAACTACAAATGAACATGTTGGTATCAATTATGTAATTAAGACTTGATTGGCTTGAGTTGAAGATGTATGAATTGATAAATAGAAGAATAAATTTCCATGATTAATGATTGGTAAATTGGATTAATTTATTGTGATAAAATGTGTTAAGATATGTTTTTTATTAGTTGGTTTATGTTAAAATATGTTGAATTGGTTTAAGTTTGGATTAATTGGACTGAGATTGGGCTGAAGTTTGGAAGCTGCCAATTCAAAGGAGATCAATCGACTAAAATAAGAGATAGGTCGATTGAATGAAGAAAATAAAGAGATTAGTCAACTGAACAATGGGATAGATCGACTAAACAATGATAAGTCGACTTAATGGCAACATGGGCATACCGAACACAATTTGGTTGATCGAATGGTGAGAAAGGTCGACCAAATGAAGCAAATTAACAATGGGTAACAGGTATCAGCTATTTTTGCAACGGTAAAATTCATTTGTTTTTTATAAACATTGAGCAACGGCTATTAGGTCATAAGAAGTGTAAAAAATTTTGTATTGTGTGTTGTTTATGCATATGTGAAGGAGTGAAAGACATATACAAGTTGTTTGAGTATTATTAAGTTTTTTTGTAGGTTTATAATCTAGTTCTTTTTTGTCATTTTCTTTCTTATATTTTGTGTAAGCCCTTTATACACCTTCGTAAGTCAAGAGATAAATTTGTTTGTAAGGTTTGTTTGTGAGAAGGGTGGTTATGAAGAGTGAAAGTGTAGCAAGGGTTATTCTTGAGCCTTGAAAAAGAAAAGTGTTGTGAGATTATCTTTTAGCCTTAAAAAAAGGAGTGATAGGTTATTCCTTAACCTTGAAAGGGAGAGTCAAAGGTTATCTTTGGACCTTGAAAAAAGATTGTATTTTCTAACATTGTACTCTTTTCTTAAAATAGTGCAGTTATCTTAACAATGGTGTTGGGAACTAAATGTAGGGATAAGTGGATTGCTTCAAACTAGTATAAATTGTTTGTGTTTTCTCTTCCTTTTCTCTTTATATTTATGCATTTATTTTATATTTTATAGTTTATTGTTATTATTTAATTTGATAAATTAAGAATTTTTATTTTGCTTCTGCGTGTAAATAAGTTGGTAAAAGATTAGGTTGTATAACAAAGAAATTATAATATCTAAACTTTCGAATTTTTGAATCAGTGTTCTTGGATTTAGCTCTCTTCCCTTTCTTAAACACATGGATCCAAGGTCTAAGTACATGCTTTTCATTGGTTGCTATCGTATTAACATTGTTTTGTTCTAGTGCCGGAGAGATATCATCATTACTATTGCTTTTAATATAACTAACACCTGCATTATTAAATGAGAAAGGGCATATATCGCTTCTATAACCATACATTCCACATTTGTAACATATAACAGGAAGGTCCTCATAGCAAACGACTATTAATGAGAATCTTGGACACAAGAGGATTTTGTAAATCCAACTTAACTGCCATTCGGGCAAATTTTCCTGAGGTTGCTGTATTGTAGTCAATTTAGATGAACTTACCAATAGTTCTAGCAATGGCTCTTAAAGAATTCTTCTAATAATATAGAATTGTCATACTATAAAAGTGAATCCATGCTATAATAACTAATAGATTTTCGTCTTTTGTACTGAAAAAGGGAACCCATGGTTGCACTGTCAGGTAATGACCCATAACCGTCCAAGGGCCATCCAACAAAGTTGTGTTGTAATCTTCTACAGTTGATAATCTAACCATGTAGTAACCATTATCAATACCAACAACTTTTACATCACTAGCAGGTCTCCGTACGCTCATAATTCAACTGTAAAGCATTCTATTGTGTAAGCATCGACATGTGTGAATATTTTTTGTTACAAGTGGTGGTGGTTTATATGTTGCCACACAACATATATATGCCACTACACTTGCATTTAATTTATTAAGGATGATCATTTATTTTACTCACTAATTATGTAATTAAGTTAGTAATCCCATTTTTAATTATATTAATATATATATATATATTGTATCATCTATTTGTCATTTGATCCAAGTCATATTGTAAGAAATTAGGCATCAACATTACAAACAAGGTGATGTACAATTTTCATTTGAGCAAATTAAAAGGTTAGATTGCGAATTAGTAATTTTAATTGGCTTTTGAAGTTCATTTAACCTTCAATTATTAAAAATCTTGTGATTTTTACCTTTATAAATGCTTTTAATATTAAGAAATGTAAGTAGCATTGTATAAACAATTTTTTATAACCATATTCATTATCTAATTTTGAATTATTAATTTATTATTTTAAAATTAGATTTAATTGTAATTAAAATTATTGTTAATTAATTACCCATGAACTGAATTTAATGTTCTATTTTCACTTTAACAATGTATTTCACATTTGTATTATACTTTTCCTTTTTTTTAATAATTCCTACTTATTACTTTATGTCAAATGTATATTAATTTTGTAACGGTTTAATCTCAGTTAAAACTTTAAGCCTTAAATTTCTTCTCTTCGACCAACGATTCGATATTCAATTTAATTTTCCAGAACATTATGTAGAACCCGCCACGATCCGAAGTACCTGCTATAGTTTCTTCCGTATGAGTACAGTTCATATTACTAATTCCAGTACAAGCAAATACTGACGGGAAAGACCAAGAGGTGCCACAGCTTCGCAAAAGGATGTGGCAAAGGGTAGACGTAAAGTGTTCATGAAGCACGTTGGCTGTCGTAACTACTTTCATTATCAGTATTACCACTTTCAAATTCAATTCCCATAATAATAGACTAGTTCTTGACTACTGACAAGACTAGGAAAAGAAGTAAAGCATAGCTATGGAGCAGTTTGGTTCTCCTTCATCACAATACCCTCCAGAATTCCATCCATGCCAAAATTACCACATAAAAATTGGGGATCAACCGGTCCAGGTAGGTGAAATGTAATGGAGAAGTCCCCAGGTGGGCAAAGGTTCTCTGTTTGCATTTCAAACACTTGCGATAATCTGCAGACAGTCCTTTCTCCTGTCGTTGTGACTCCCCTTATAAACACCTTACCACTGCTTTCTACATTGCAAGCGAACTCTTCTGCAAATAAAAATTAGTAGTAGAGATGATGTTAAGACAAAAAGGATAAAAAAGAATTGGAAAAAAGTTGTTAATGCAACTCTGGAAGTTACCATTAGTCCCATGATGTAGTGATGAAGTGAAATTGGGTAAACATAATTAGAGCTACTAAAAAGCCTTATCTGATAGCCAAAAGACGCATCACAATATGTGGCTATGTTCACTGATATTCCATTAATAGACTTCTAATTAGAAAAGGTAATGAGAGTAATTGGAACAATTAACAGTGTTATATGCTGAAGGGACAACAGATAAGTTTTAATCAGACTAGCTCAAGATAACATCAACCAGGCAAGTAACACAACCTAGTCATCAAAGTGCTAGATATTGTATACTTGACCAATTATGATACATTGACGAACTGAAGCATTTGAAGCGGTGAGCAAGTTAATTATGCTTAAAGGCTAGCTGTTCGTTTCATATAAAACGGACTCTGTCTGTAATTAGTCTTTGACTCCTCACTTAAAGGAGAAACCTACGTGCATCTCTTTTGACCCCAGGAAGAGCCACTCGGAACAGGTAAGCATCATCACTTTCTCCAATGTCCATGAGTCCAATTGTAGGCCCTAGCTGCCCTAGTGCGGCACTTCCAGTCAATGCAAATGCTGTATTGCTGCCAGTAATTATCCTTGACCATTGCTCTTTATCTGAAGAAGGAAATAATACCATCCCTGGACTCGGCTTCATAGTCCAGGTGTAGACCTCATTGATTGGCGGAGGAGATACCAGATTCTGCAGGAAAAGTGCGCACAAAAGTTCTAATGCAATGACTGGAATCTTCAAGAGAAAACTGTTCACAAACCGTAAGTGATTACAAAAACTCTGAAGACATAGGAAACAAGCAAAGGTGTAAATGGAGCTATTAGTACTACAATATAGTTAACCAGCGTCTATCCAAGATACTGGGAGCATGGCATAGGTAACACATATTGTCCAAATATCCACCAACTTCTTGTCACTAAATCTTTTGCCCTGTCATTGCTTCAATAACACAAGAACTACACAGAAAAATTACAATAGTCAAAAGAGTGTAACATTTTGATCGAGATTACATGATAACGAGCAAACCTTTTACACCCATTTCCTTGACTTGGCAGGAAATCAGTTTTTCTATGCAATCTCTACCATTACGATGACGAAAACCCGCTAATCGTTACCCACACATTAAATTGAATGAAAATCAATCCTAAAAGGCCAACTAAAGCCAATTCACTTCCAATCTTCTTCCATCCATATTTCTTTTTCTCGATGTAATCTAACAAGTTCCATATTTAGATTTAGATGTACCTATTCGCAGTTTCTGCTTCTTCTTCTTTTCCAATTGGTGTTTGATTTCAATTTTTTGAAATTGCCAATGGCGAAACATAACAAACAAGAATCAAAGCGGCGATAAGGTGAAATTACTTACATTCTTTATCTATTCTTTCCCTGCACCTCCAATTGCCTCTAAATGATTGATGATTAGACGGCCATTGGTCAGAGAGATGTAGAAAATGAAGCGCCCAAGTGCTATAATCTAAAGCCAAATGTAGGGAAACTCAATAAGTATGATTAAAGTTCCTGTAACAAGAATGGGTAGTAACCTAGCCGCCAGTGAACCCTAGTTCCGCCGGCCGCGGAGGAGAGGCGGGGAGAGTGAGGGAATATACTTTAAGTTGTGTACCGTGGGGATAGTATTCGATAAACGGAAAATTGCACGTAAAATCAGAATGGCATCCACTCCTTGTTTTAGGGTACTGTATTCCCACTTGACTAATCTGAATAATTATAAAGCGAATGCCTAGTAAAGTTTTGATAGGTTGAAGGCAGACCATCTCGTCGGTTTGTATATACAGTACACAATTATTTAAAAGAGAATCAGATGTGTTGTTTCTAATTCTATCCAGGTCACCAACTCCCTTTCATAATAAATAAAAACCTAGAATTAAAAAAAAGAATTCTCTTATATAGTTATCACATTTTAAAATAAAAGTTTAACACGTTTTCATATTTTAATAATTTAACAAATTTTATATAAGGTAATATTTTACTAAGTCCTAACTTTCAAAAGGTAATTATTCTTGATGTTCCTTCAATTTAATTCATTTTTTACCTTAAAATGTAGACTAAAGAGGAAGAGTATAAAGATTTGAACTAAAGATAGACTATTTGCTTTACAATACATATAGATTATCGGGATTATCCCTAAATTCTATTTCAGATATTGATGAAGCAATCAATACTATATTTGAGTGTATCACTTAAATACTTAATGAGCAAATTCACTAGATAATAATGAAATCTATTTACAGACTTCATTAGCTCTTGATATCTTAGTAGTTCGAGATTGTATCTTACCATCTTTATCATTAGTAGAATTTCCAAGATCACTTTTACCTCCATCAGAAAATAATTCATCAGTTCAAAGACCATATCAAGAGCCACATAATCCTCCTCCATCATACTCGGATAACTAGCCTAAAAAATTGCATTAGATTAATCAAAAATAGAGTTTTTAGGAATGGAAATAGATGGAAACAGAATCAAACTACAACCACATATTGAAAAAAGATTTCACATTTTCCAAATAAATTCACTGATAAAAAACAAGTTCAAAGCTTTTTTGATGTTCTTAATTATGCATATGATTTTATTAAGAATGAAATACTATCAGAAAAGATATTTTAAAATGAGAAAAGCTAGATACTACAAAAAGAAATCAAGATATAAATCTAAAAAACCAATGTTTATAAGAAAAAAAAGAAAAAAAAGAGACCAATAATAGAATGCCAGTGTTATTATTGTAAGGAAAAAGAACATTTTGCTAATGAATGCCCTAAAAGATTTAATAAAAATAAAATTGAGATAGATAATGATATATATGAAATGATAACAAATGAAGAATTTATTCTCATAAATATTTTTGAAGATTGTTCTTCAGATGAAAGCATTAATATAGTAAAAAATAGAATACGAAGAAGACACAACAACAAAAAATGAGCGAATTAGTTGAAACTTTTGAAACTATTCAGCCTATAGTAGATATCTTTGAACAAGAAGGAGAATATAAACAAGATATTGTGATTGCAACCTATATAGATAGTGGACTAGAATCTTATTTATGTCAATCTACTTCTCTACATGATACCATAAGCAATTAAAAGCTATAATAGGTCTTGATATTTCTAATCATCGGATACACCTTACTATAGGTATTAGTCGTCCTCAAATATTGTTAGGATCATTTCTTGTTAAATACTCTTAAATATCATATTCACTTTAAAACTCCTTGTGCTCATTATAATGTTGGTAATTGTCTTAAGCATTCGTATGCTAGTCATACTCCAATTTCTTTTAAACCCCGCACATCCCAACGTGGTGGTATTGGATATAAAGAAAAACCTAATTTTCCTAAAGGAAGCTACTACTTAGGATTTAGAATATGATAGATAGTACATTTAGATAGATTAAGTTAGCTAAAGATAATCTCGACTTAGTAAAACAAATGATAAAAATAAATTACTTTGATAATCCTTTACAAATTTGGGATAAGAAATAATTGGAAGTAGCATTAGAAATGAAAGATAAGCAAAAAGTTATTAGAGTTACTGCTATAAGACATAGTATAGAAGATCAAGAAGAATTCAAGAAACAACTTCTTGAACTAGAGAATTTATAGATAATTAGATCTAGTTCATCTCTCCATTCATCACCTGTCTTTAAGGTTAAAGGACATGTAGAGTTAGCTAAAAATAAAGTTAGAATGGTAGTTAACTATAAAAAGTTAAATGATAATACTATATTTGATGGATATTTATCTACTACATAAAGAAACACTAATTAATCTTACTAGAGTACAAAAAAATATTTTCAAAGTTTGACTGTAAAAGTGGATTCTGGAAAATTAAAATGCATAAAGATAGTATCCCTTATACTACTTTCTTTACTCCTTAAGGTCATTATGAATGGCTTATTATCTCTTTTAGATTAAAGAATTCTACTCAAATATTTAAAAGAAAAATGGATAATATTTTCAAGCATTATGATTTTATTCATGTTTATATTGATAATGTTATATCTAGCTATACAATTGTGGAACATATAATGCAGTTACATAAATTTGCATATTTATGTTATGAACATAGATTAGCTTTATCATAAAAGAAACCAAGGATAGGAAAATCTGAGATAGAATTTTTAGGAATGGAAATAAATGGTAAAGGGATTAAGTTACAACCACATATAGTATAAAAGATTTCGCAATTTTCAGATAAACTTATAGATAAAAAACAAGTTCAAAGCTTTGTAGGTATTCCTAATTATGCATTTTATTTTAACCAAAATTTAGAAAATATCAGAAAACCTTTTCATATGTTGTTAAAGAAAGATCAAATATTTGAATTTTCACCTTATCTAATAGATCAAGTAGAAAAGATAAAAAGTTTATATACTTCGTAACCAAAATTATCTCTACCTTCTGATAAAGATGATTTAATTCTTGAAACTGATGCTTCTGATAACATATAGAGTAGTGTACCTTAAAGGATTGATTATGATTATGATAATATTAAAATAGGTGAATCTCTTTATAGATATTCTTCTGGAACAATTATTGATACTAAAAAACGATATCATATTAAAGAAAGAGACTTACTTGCAATAGTTAAAGGTTGTCAGAAATTTTATTACTTCTTATTACCTAAACAATATTTACTTAGAATAGATAATACTCATGTTAAAGCATTTATTCAGAATAATTTACCTTCAAAACTTAAATGCTAAAGATATATTCAATGGAAAATTTTTTTGGAAGAATATACTTTCGATATTGAAATTATTAAATCTGATAAAATTGTTGCAGATTTCTTAACTAGAGATAGACAAAACTCTAAGTCATAAGGAATTGATATTTTAGGCATTGGAACAAATGTCTGAAAATATAGATATGTGCCAAGCACAAGCCAAGGATATGTTTAATATTACCATCTTTCCTTCTATCTCTAAAGAGATCTTAGAAGTTATCCTTTCAATGGAAATTGTATAGTAATCTCGATTGAATACAAATCAATATAATAAGTATAAGCTTTATGGCTTAACCAATAAAGCCAAGATAGTTGAAGAATCTAGCTATATTGAGAATTCAACTTCATAGATGATAACTTCTAAAAGTCAACAACCTAAGCAATCTGGGATAGATACTACTTTTGATAATATTCCTTTGAGACCAAATGTTAAGTAGAATAAGACCCCTTAAAAGAATATTGTATTAGATATATTGACAAACCAAACAATAGATACTTTGACAAATCGTCATCCAATTGTCCAAGATCCTTACTAGATTATGAGAGATTTATACTCTCTATCAAATAACGATACTTGTTACATTGACCTTTTTAGAATCTATCCCCAAATGAACTTTTTAAAGGGTGCTGATATATAAGATGTCAGAGATTAGTATGATTTTGGTGCTTTCAACACCATATCTCTTGCTAATCCAGATTTCAAAGAAATATCTTTACTTCCATGATGGATCTTGTCAAGAGTTCAAGATTTTTATCTTAGCAATCTAAAGATTACTCCTAAAGATACTTTGGTTCTAAAATTCCTCTTAATAGTGCCAAAATTTCTTTGAAAAAGAAAGATATGATGCTTATCATTTTATTACTCTTATTAAAGCTAATTAGATATCCATTACCGTAGATAAAAAATGAGAAAAACCTTCTCTAAATATTCTGAAGCAGATATTCATTATCGACGTGGACTAAGAATAAAGAAACTACTAATAGGTATGGAAGCTGCCTTCAAAAGAGGTTTGAGAACATATGGTGGACAAAGAAATTATTAGTCAATAATGATCTTTCCAGTTAAACGGACCTTACTAGTAATAGAAACTTATTTGAAAATGAAGATAAGGATGATTGAAAGCGGACAAGTCTGCTCCAGTCTAGATGCTCAAATTCACCTCTGCCAGCTTCACAATCATACAAAAGATACCTATTCCACTTGTTGTAATGGAGCTTACACTAAAGGAAAAGATAAGGTGGTGGATGATTTAGGAGTCATGATCTATAATGACTCAAATTAGATAAAGAACCAACCTATCAGATTGAAAGAGAATCTCAAAAGAGATAACATCATTAGATATGATGTAACTCTTATCAGTTGTAAAATAGCTCTTAAGTCTAGACTTGAAGTATGCCTAATAGTATAAATAAAACATCTCTATTTGGAAAGGGATAGCTCTCTCTCATTAATCATCAATAACCTCACACATCACACGTCACCCTATGTATTTTATATTCTCTCATTATGAATAAATAAAAACTCTCTTTTTGTAAAACAATTTCAAATCTTCTTTACCTTTATGTTTTAGTCCAAATCTCTTTCTCTCTTTCATCTTTAGTTTATGCCTTATGGTATGAAATGAATTAAGGCTGAGCTGGTTTAAGTTGAAGGAAGGTTAAGGGTAGTTATCTTCTTAAGGTTGGGGTTGAGATGCTTGGTAAAAGGCACAACAAATATCCAATTTAAATTCTGTCAAACTACTAAGGTATGGAAACATATTGGACTTTTATTGCTAAAATCATAATATGTATTGAAATTTGGTAATTGTTTTTACAGTCGCTCATCATGGAATTTAATTATTTTTTTGAAAATTTTACTTTTGAATTATTTGGATTACCTTTAGCAAATACTGGAAATATTGATGAAGCAATCAATTCGATATTTGAAAGCATGACTATATGAATACTGAACATGGTTCTTTAGATAATGAAGAAATCTATTTACGAACTATTTTAATGCTTGATATCATTCATAGTCTTCGATTTATAAAAAAAGATTGTTATATTTACAAGCTTTACGCGAACCACGTGAAATCTTATTTTTTTCCACCCCTAGAAGCTCCTAGATCACCTTTACCTCCACTAAATATTGCCTCAACTCCTCAAGAAATAGTTCATGATTCACATGATCCTCTTTTATAACAAGATATCTAGCAAAAAATTGTAAGGGTCGTTTTGAAAGACAAGAATGTATCTTTTAAGTTTATAGAATTTATTTGGAAATCCCAACTATTTTGATAGAATTTGGATTAGTTACGTTGAATTCCATGGAATTCAAATAACATAATTGAAATGAATAGTTTTTTGTATTCCAAATATAAAAATTTGGATTCATTTGTTCCAAGAGGGCTATAAATCCAATTAACTTTGAGATCTAGTAGAGATTGGAAAAGAAGTAGTTCCTCAATGGCTTGTATCTCTTCTACATTTAGAACATTGATACTATTATTAAATTCATTCACACTCTAAAAGAAATGCAAGAAAAGAAAAAAAAATCAATCTTTAAGTTCAAAAAAATATGTTTAAAATGGTATATGAAGTTGAAGTAACCATTTCTCTTATCAATAAGCTCCTAATTTCATGTTACTTTTAAATTTTACTTGTCCTAGTATTCAGATTACAAACATGTACTATATATATATTCCATCAAGTAAAATCATATGAGATAATATCTTTTTGGAGCCCAATTTATATATTTTTAATGTTTAAAATATTTTTTAAAATTGTTAACAGTATTTTCATAAACATAGTTAAATGCAATTTATGTAAAGTATACAACATATTAAGGATCTAACCCACATTTTTATAATAAAAATATATATTATTATATATAATATTTTATTTTTTATGATATTACTAAATTAAAATTTCAAAATTTCAAATAAATGGAAAAGATCGAGTTCATGAGAATCTATAATGATAAAACTATCTCAATAAGCGAATAGAGGGTTATATACAATTCAAACAATTTAAGAAAGCTTCTTTAAAGTCTCTTTATGCTTTTTCCTTTTTTTTTAATTACCTTGCTTATTTCCTTTTATAAAAAGTCATAGTGTACGCCTTATGGCACCCAAGAGGGAGGTGAATTAGGTATTTAAAAAACTTTTAGCTAATTCAAACTAGCAACCTAAATCAATTGGAAACTAGATGCAATCACTAAACCAAGATTTAATCCTAAGATGGAATGAGAATGCAACTACCAAAATGAAAGTAATAAGTTGAGATCAAAGAAAGAAGCAAGCCAATTAAAGAAGTTCACCTATCCCAAAGATAGGTTACGTCTCCTTTCCAACTACTTTTTCTATAGTTATATACTAATCAATCAAAACAAGTGCAATCTTCTTATAAG